>JAESUZ010000744.1:0-115437 GCA_017311185.1 Proteles cristata cristata
ATTAACCAACACAATATTAAGCTGTAAAGAAGTTTTGAGACTCAGTATAGTTAAAGTTATTCTTGTAGAAGAGGGATATAGTTGTTTACTTAAATACAAATGTTCAGAAATCGAGTGGCTTCTTGGGGTGCCTGGGTGGCTTAGTCTGTTAAGCATCCAACTTCAGCTCAGGTCATGGTCTCGCGGTTTGTGGGTTCGAGCCCAGCAGCCTGGACCCTGCTTCAGATTCTGTGTCTTCCTCTCTCTGCCCCTTGCCTGCTCACACTCTGTCTCTTTCTCTCTTTCAAAAATAAATAAACATTAAAAAATTAAAAAAAAAAGAAAGCAAATGGCTTCTTGTTTTAATTAATTACTATATTAGAAATTTTGTTTGGTTGATTGTGGCTAAGTCAGAAAAATTTAGGGGCATTTTTTTCCTGTTAATGATTTTTTTTTTCCCTTCAGTAGTAGAAATTAGAGTACTAGAACTGCTTGCAGTTTTTCTGATAAGTACACGTGAGGAACTGCCACAAATGCTATGTATTTGTTTGGTGGTCTGGTGCCATCTATAGTTGAGAACTATGTCATTTTAAAAATATTTGTATATTTAAGTGATATCAGTTTTGTCTACTAAATATTCAGTTTTAGATCTTTTATATTCCCTTCTAAAGATTAGGTTTACAAAAGATTTTTCTAATCTTATGTAAATTATAGAAACTGGGACCCAGAGTGTTTTAATTACTACAAAATAAATGGGTTGGATTTGACTATTTGTAAGTATTTTAACCAATAAAATGAAATGTTTCCCTTATCGTAATTTCTTTGTTTTTAACCAAGATTTTCCCTCTTCTTTGTTTCCTGAAGTAACTGCTATATGACCCTATCATAAAATAGTAGCTATGTTGTGGCGTTAGTCACTTTGAAAGTCAAGTATGGCTTTTCCTTACATATAAAACTGATTAGGTAGTGTACCATTTCATTTTTAACACTAAATAATCCATAGAACAATTTAAAAAAAATTTTTTAACATTTATTCATTTTTGAGAGACAGAATGAATGGGGGAGAGGCAAAGAGAGAGGGAGACACAGAATCTGAAGCAGGCTTCAGGCTCTGAGCTGTCAGCACAGAGCCCGACACGGGGCTCTAATCCAAGGATTGGGAGATCATGACCTGAGCTGAAGTCAGACGCTTAACCAACTGAGCTACGCAGGTGCCCCCATAGAGCAATTTTTAAAATAAAAATTTATAAATATACTGCCTTTTAGTGGTATATAATAAACTGTTCCTGTCCTATTTTGAATAAATGTAAATACAGAACAGCTGTTTTCAGATACTGGATAGTAGACTATCCAGGATTGTCATCTCTGAGACAAGGGAAACAAATGAAGAGAACCCTGTAATTATCCTGGTTTTCTGCTCTGTTCCAGACTGTTGTGCAGGCAGGGATATCCACAGCAAAGCAGAGTAGTCTTCTGGAACTGAGGAGGCAGATTGGAGTTCAAGAGACTGCGGTGGTTGGAAGTTGAGGGCAGAGTTCTGTAGAGAAAGGAGTGATATATAAAAAAGAGCTCCAGAAATCTACTAAAAGGTCCTTTGAGTCTTTGAATACAAGATACACTTGTGTAGAGTAGAAACTCTACAAAGTTAAGCAAGGAGCCATTGGAAAACTGTGAACCAAAAGGTTCCCAGAGCTCACATGGACGTGGAGGTGTTTGAATTTGAACACTGGTCAAAGTGAAAAGTTCTCATTTGTTGCTCACTGGGATATGCAATAAAGATATGGAAGATTCACATCTTAGTCATAGGGTGACACTTTGTAGAGTAAAAGCATGTCTGGAATTACCCTAACCAAGCTTGAAAACAAATCTCGACAGGATAAGGTGGAATTGGAAATAACAACTTATAAAAAAGAAAAGAAAAGAAAATGTCAAATGTTCTCTAAAGGAAGATGACGAAATCCAGATAGTGAACTGCATAAAATTATAATGTCTAACATCTGACTAAAAATTACAAGACATGCCATTAAGCCCTGAAAGATGACCCATGACCCAGAGAAATGATAGAAGTAGAAGAAGGAATTGTTAATATGGTTACAGTTATATATATTTAGCTGTTTAAAGGAAAACATGAATGAACATTAGAGGAAAATAAAATAGATAAAAAAAGACCAAATGGTACTTCAAAAGATAAAAAATACAGTATCTGAAATGACATATACACCAGATGGGATTTTCAACAGAATAGACACCACAGAAAAAAATGACTGAACTTGCGGACCTACCAATGCCAACATTGTAAGATGTAGTACAGAGAGAACAAAGACCAGAAAAAATGTAGAGAATAGCAGTGTGAGAACACATCAAGCAGTCAGCATTGTGTAATTGAAGTTCCTAAAAGAGGAAAGAAACGGGGGAAAACTGGGAGGAAAAGTTAAGAAATAATGACTGTAATGTTTCAGATTTGATGAGCACTATAAATCCATAGATTAAAATAATTTGCTGAGTCCCAAGAAGGATAATCACAAAGGCAGCCATCACTGGAAAAACCACTGCTTAAATCTCTTGTTCTTCTATAGTTTCTACCATTGTTGACAATCTACAAGTAACTTTTATTCTTGTAGTGTCTCTTCTGCTTCATGTTTCTAGTATTGGATTACACAAAACATTCTCCTTTATCTCATTCATCAAACCATTGCATTTCATGTTTACTTAAAACCTTTATCCCCCCCAAAGGCTTAGCCTTTTTTGTATTTGGTTCCAGCTTTGATTATGAATAATTTAAGGATTCATTTTTTTCCTAAATACACTGTGTTACTAAATTAAATGTTATTTTAATTAACCACCTTTGCAGGCAGTGTGGAGGATCATATTATCCTAAACCTAAAACAATAGTGTGTCACCAAGGAAGAAAATGATTTTCTTATTTGGCTTACTTCATGACATTTAGGTGAATTTTAAGTCAGTTTTGTGTGAAGCCAGTATTTGTGGATGGGAGGAGGTTTTCCTTGGCTAGTGTGGAAGTGCCCTTGTAGCTTGAGTATTGATTTTGAATTAGTTATGCATCTGAATCCTTTATCCTTTGAGTGTCTGATACACGTCAGGATGAGGTGTTTTGAAAAGAGAACTCTGCTAAACGTGTGGTAAATGTTCTCTGGGTCATTGCTTCTTTACTGTTTTTGGGTCATAGATTGAATTTGAGAATCTGACGAAAACTGTAGACTTTTGACATCTCTGAAAAATGCACATAATAAAAATTGGCATTCAGTTTCAGGAATTCATGGTCTGATGACTGAGATATAAGGTTAAGACAGTTTTGGGGTGCCTGGGGGATGCATCCGGTTTAAGCATCCGGGTCTTGATTTTGGCTCAGGTCATGATCCCAAGGTCGTGGGATTGAGCCCTGCAGTGGGCTCTGTGCTGAGTGTGGAGGCTGCTTAGGAGTTTTTCTCCTTCCCCTGGCTCTTTTGCCCTGCTAGCAAGCGCTGGCACTCTCTCTCCTGCTCTCTCTCAAATAAAAATTAAAAAACCAGAAGTGATACAGTTTTGATACGTTAACTCTTTTTTTGTGTTTCTTATATTTTTTGTACATGTTGCATTTAATTGTATACTGTGAGACATTCTTTTCTGAAACCGTAGGTGGTGTTTATTTTTGGCACAAACAAGACTTTTAGGCCCTACGTTTCCAGTAAATTTCACGTTGGCCTTATGTTTTCAACCACAGTTACCAATTATGTTCTCTTGAGTGAAGAAAGCTATATAATTAAAAATAGGAGCTTTTATTTTTTTCTTCTAAAATTGTTTTAGACCCATTTAATTTTTTCCTAGTTTATATAGTTTTTAATTAGAAGAAAGTTATATTTTTCATGAGATGACTGTGTGTGTGTGTGTGTGTGTATCTTTAATGACATGTTTGGTGTTGGGTAGCATTTTACTTCTTAGTTGTTAACGTGCCATTTCTAAGGACTTCATGACCCTAAAGGCATCGTCCCTCTGGCCAACAATTCTCATTCCTCGTTTGGTTCCCAGCTGGGGAAGGGTCTTGTTGAAATAGCATAGACAGAATAGCTGTTTAGGTTGACTTAATGGTCCAATAGTTGAGAAGCCTTGTGTGTGAAAAAGTCTACGCAGTGCTGGAAAAATTGTGCCTGTCTGTCTGTCTGTCTAGTAGTGGACAGTGCAGTGAGGGGTGAGTAGAAGAGAAGGGTGGGGTCACTCATGTCCTCCGCCCCTTAATGCTGGTGCGATGACACATTGCCGATAGGATGACGGCGGACGCTGACGGCTGCCCACTCCCGTGCGGGGCTCTTGTTCAGTCTGCCCGCTCTGCTCCTGGTGGTCATGGCCTTTCCGCTCGTCCTGCGCCCGTGCTCTTGTGTCTCAGCTGCTCCTCTCCTTCTTCAGTCCTGGCCTCCAGAGCTTTCGAATCTCAGTTTAAGTGTTCCTTCTTTATTGTTACCCTCCTGTTCTGTTCTCAGGGCTGGGCCCTGGCCGCCCCCAGGCCTTGGAGTTGCTCACCGCGTAACGGGGGCCTGAGTGTTAAAGACCAAGGTGTGTGCACTTCTGTGCCAAGTATCTAGTTCTTTCTGTGTATTGCTAGATGCTGGAGGGCGGGAATGGTGACGCTCTTGTTGCATGACGTGTTTTTCCTCAACTCTTAGCACAGCACTTGTCCAGTAGGGCCACTGTTGGATGGACGGCACAGTTAGTGTCCTGGAGGAGCTGATTGCGTCGCTGACAGCAGCTAGTCATGCAGGGAAGTGTGGGACAGTCGGTGTGTGTTCTCAGCCCTAAATAAACCAGCCACTAGACCAAAGACACAAGAAACAAAAACCCGAAAGTGAATAAAGTAATATATCATTACAATTTTTATATTGTCCTCTGTCTCTACACAAAATCCTGTTCTGGATGAAAAAAGTTAATTGTTAATTTCAAATTATTGTTCTCTGATTTAAAAGGCTTGTTTACCTCTAGGGAGTAGTTTCATGCTCTGTTCTAGGTATAAACACACACAGATTTATACACAGCGAGTGGAAAATGAGCCTGATCTGAAGAAAGCTCTGCTAGAGGACCAGTAAATTGGTGTGCTAGGGAGGATGGTGTAATTCTTGGACTTGGTAGGGAAGGTAAGTAGCTACCTGAAAGGGAGGCGATTTGACTTAGACCTTTTCTTTTATATGCAGAAATAAATAGGCTAAGCAGAGCCCTCACTATTCTGTTTTGTTTTGTCTCTTCATTTAAATTGTAGTCACACTCTGAGTCCCCTGCCAAATTGAGACTCAGTATCTTAGCCAGGCTAACGCCTTTATAGGTGAGGAAATTTAGATGTGGAGTGCTTAAAAGATGTCAGCGAAGATGTGCATCCTGCAGCTTAGCCAAGTACCAGATCTCTGAACTGTCCCCATGTTCTTTCTCCAGCCAGTAGGGACCTCCTTCCACGGGGAGTATATTCCTCCATGTCTGCCTCTGGGAGAGGTCAGACATCCCAGCAGCCAGGCTAGGGGTGCAAGGGCCCTGGGCCGTGTGAGTAGACCAGGACTCCGATTCTGCCTCTGGCCCTTTACAGCCGAGCACACAAGTTAACTTTGCAGCCCAGGGATGCTGGGGATCATTGGGAAGATTAAATGAGATAAGGTTTATAGAGGGCCTAAGTGACTACCCAAGGTGTAAGAGGTATTTGATGATGAGCGCTTTTCATAATCAGTAAGCACTGGCCTTCTGGGCCTAGAGTCCTTTCTAAATGGCTCCATAAGCTCTGGCGAGGATTAGGCGAAGTTACCTGTGATGGTGAGCATAGGGCCTGTGATGGCTAATAGTGCCTGTGACGGAGAGCGTAGCGCCCATGGCGGTGAGTGGAGTGCCTGGGACAGTGAGCATAGTGCCTGTGGTGGTGAGTGTGGCGCCCCTGGCCGTGAGCATGGTGCCTGGGATGGTGAGCATAGCACCTGTGACAGGGAGCTCACTGCCCGTGACGGCGAGCATAGGGCCTGTGACAGTGAGTATGATGCCTGTGATGGTGAGTACGGTGCCCCTGATGGGGAGCATGGTGCCTGGCAAATGGTCAGAATTCAGTACCTGATGGTGACAGTTACACTGTTAGGATGGGAATCGTTCATTACTGTGTAACAAATTATACAGCTGACTAAACACAGAAATAGAAATCTGATGCATATCCCAGTTTTGGAAGTCACTGTGTTAATTGGCATTTCTTTACCTGTCATTTGAAACTTTCTTTTTACAACCACAATCATCAGTTCTATTGATAAAGAATTGCTTCATTTTGTCACACTACATTTTCCATTTAGTCCTGGTTCTTAGTCTTTTGTACCTGGTGCAGTAACACCAGATGTACTCAGTGTCATCAAGCTGTCTCATCCAGCGCCATTAAGGTAATTGATTAATTCTAAAATAAATTTGCTATAGAATGGTTTAGATTTAGAGACAGTTGCAAAGATAGTGTAGAGAATTTCAGTGGTTCCTGTGCCTGCCTTCTGTTGTTATGCCTTACTATAATTTTTTTAAATGTTTTATTTATTTTTGAGAGAGAGAGACAGCGTGAGCAGGAGATGGTCAGAGAGAGAGGGAGACACAGAATCTGAAGTAGGCTCCAGGCTCTGAGCTAGCTGTCAGTACAGAGCCTGATACAGGGCTCGAACCCACAAACTGCGAGATCACGACTTGAGCCAAAGCTAGACATTTAATCGACTGAGCCACCCAGGCGCCCCAAAGTTAATTTTTTTAATATATATTTATTTTTCATCTTTATGTGTTCTTTTTCTATTTAGTTTAAGACTGATAGAGTATACTTTGTGTAAATCTGTGAGTGAAATAAGAGACTTTTGTTAGAAGATCTAAGTCAGGTAGGCCTTATCCATGCATGACCTATACCTTTCCAAGACCCGATCCTCTCCATTTCTTATATGAAATATATCAACTGATGGCTTGCAGCATCATGAATGCTTTGACAAACAGGCTACACTCTAGAATGGCTATGACTTTCTGTTTCCATCAGTTGAAATATATGCTTATCAAGAGTTCCTCGGTTGTTCCTAAATCTGTTTAGGTCTATTGTATGTCTTAATTGTTATTGGATAATTTAGTATACTTTTATACAAACATATGAATTGTGAATGCAAAAGAGAATTGTAGTTTCTCTCTGAATGAAATTGGAATACTTTGTAAAGTCTCAAGATAGGTCACAAAAGGAAATTACTATCAAATAGGTAGAGGTGAGAACTGTGAACATTTAAGAAGAAAAATCATGAACATCTAGAAAAATTGCTCCACTAAAGTCTTTAGATTCTTGTTCTATTTTAAAGAAATAGAGTGTCGATTGCAGATACTGCACTTGGTTGTGGTATGTGTGACTCATGTCTTCTCTCAGGGACCCACAGTAAAAGGTGAGGCTGTGGCCCTCATCAGAGTGGTGATAGATTTAATCTCATTGGTGGGGTTAAAGTGAAAGTGGATGTTTAAGTTTTATATGTGTGTCAGTTATCTATTATAATGTAACAAGCCATATCAAAGTTTAATGGCTTCAAAGGAAAACCATTTCTTATCTATTGTGTACTGAGTGGTTCTTCTGCTTCTCATGGTGTTGGCTTGGGTTCAGCAGACAGCTGGAAGATCCAAAATAGCCTCACTCACGAGCTAGCAAGTTGGTGCAGGCTGTCAGCTGGAAGCTTACGAGACTTTGACCTAGC
The DNA here is from genome assembly GCA_017311185.1 of Proteles cristata cristata. Classification (NCBI taxonomy): domain Eukaryota; kingdom Metazoa; phylum Chordata; class Mammalia; order Carnivora; family Hyaenidae; genus Proteles; species Proteles cristata. Next base: position 7,680 of record JAESUZ010000744.1, read on the forward strand.
TGGGCTCTTGTTCATGCAGCCTGTCCACCTGGCTGGGCGGGGCTTTGAAGACTCTGGAAGTCTCAGGGCAGCTGGACTTAGACCGTGGCCAGCTTCCCCTGAAGGACAAGGGCGTACTGGCCCGGTGTCACTTTTACTACATCTCATTAGTTAAAGCAGGTCACAGGGTCATCCCAGATTCAAGAGGAGGTGATTGTAGAAGGGTGTGAATACTGGGAGGCCAGGGTTATGGAAGGCCACCAAAGTCACAGCCACCACACATGTTTCAGTTTTTCGAGTTTGCATGTTTCATTCTTAATGCTTTTGATATGTATTTAAAAAAATTTAACATTTATTTTTGAGAGAGAGAAAGACCATTTTTGAGAGAGAGAGCACGCACGAGTGGGAGCAGGGCAGGGAGACACAGAATCTGAAGCAGGCTCCAGGCTCTGAGCTGTCAGCAGAGCCTGATGGCGGGGCTCGAACCCATGAATGTGAGATCATGACCTGAACTGAAGTCAGACGCTTAACCGACTGAGACACCCAGGTGCCCCTGGTATGTATTTTTAAAATTAACTGGCTAGTCACAAGTCCTAGTGACATTTGATAAGAAGGCTTCTAATAAATGAAAGTGCAGGCACACTTGGACTAATTTGATTAAAGCTTGTATTCTTAGTAATAGGAGTGGGGACATAAGGATTTCAACCCATGTTAATCTGATTCCAAAACCACGATTCCCTCCATTATCCACCATGGCAGTTGGTTTGGACGATAGGTAGTTGGCACCTGTGTTGGCACCCAGGGTTACAATATTCCAGTGACATCATCCGCAGAAATAAAAAATCATTTAATTCTTTGCAGGTTTTAAAAAATTTACATTCTTCAAATAATTAAATGGGATTGTGTTTTAATAGAATTTAGATAATGAATAAGTCTGAAGTATCAAAGATAACATTATTTGCCTCACAGGTTCATTTATTGAGCAGGTAGTTATTGGGCACATAATCTACCCCAGGCATTGTTCTAGACATTGGAGAAATAGCGGTAAAATGGTAATAGATGGGTTCCCTGCCCTCACAGGGTTTTGGGTCTAGTTGAAGGGGATAGTTCTTGTTCCTTTCCGTGGGAAATCTTTTTTTTTTTTTAAATCTGCTTTTGTTTTAAAAAAAAAAAAGATGAATTTAGTTAAAAAAATGTGAATGTGTGTCTTGAAAACCAAGACTCAGTAGGTTTGTAAAGACCCTATTCTCTGAGTCAAGGAAAAAGTTAAATAAATTTCTTTTAATGTTCATTTATTATTTTTTTTAGGAGGGAGACTGTGAGTGGGGAAGGGGCAGAGAGAGAGGGAGACACAGAATTGGAAGCAGGCTCCAGGTCTGAGCGATCAGCATAGAGCCCGATGTGGGCTCGAGCTCAGAAATCTTGAGATCATGACCTGAGCCGAAGTTGGATGCTTAACTGACTGAGCCATCGAGGCACCCCAGAAAGGGTTAAATATTTAGCAAATAATGGATAAATTTGAGGTTTGACAACAGCTTAGTCAGAGGTTAGCTGATAAACGTTCAGTGATAGGCTGACAATATAGATCAACTAACTTTTTATATATTGGCTGAGCAACCAACTGAGCAACCTCAAGTTTAGCTTAGCTGCTTTTAATTTATACTGCCAGCCAAGCAAACTCTGTTATGAGCTCTTAAAAAAAGAAACCTAGAAAATCTACCACCTCTGCCTATCCCCCTCCCTGCCTTTCCTTGATAGCAGAAGTCTTTCTTTAATTATTGTTTAATAGAGAATAGGTTAATGAGAAGGTGGAGGTGGTAGAGAAGACCTCACACAGGTGAGTACCTTACTTCATAAGTGAATAAAATATTTGATTTCTAAGGACTTTGTTAAAGAACTTCTAAAGGAGGTTGTGTGTGAGTGTGTGTGTGTGTGTGTGTGTGTGTGTGTGTGTGTTTGGGCTTTTGCAGAACCACAGATGGTTTTGAACTCATGTAATCCAACTTCATTATTTTATAGATGAGCTATTTCAGGCACCCTGTGGTTTACCTACTGTGTCACAGCAGAACTATTTAACCATGAGTTACTTGAATTTTTGTCTTGTCTTCCACGCATTTTCCATTGAAATGACACCAGATCCCCTTAGGTTGAGTTCAGGACATACTTTTGTTAGACCAGATTCTATGTCAAGTGAATAGTGCTTCAGCAAAGTTTGATGTGAAAAGAGTGAGACATTGTTTTGCATGACTGTCAGAAATTGAGTGCCAGAAAGAAATTTCACATTTGTGTGTTTTTCAACGCAAATAAGGCCAATGTTTCAGGGCAGTTGGTGTAAACCTTGTATTACTTTCCTCATCACAAATAATTGGTATCCATGGAAACATTCTGAACCAGTCAGCTGACCACATGAGCTCATCTCCCATGAGCTAATACAAAATGAGGTTTTGGATGGCTTGGGTTAGTTAATTGAAATGATGCAAGTTCTTTTGAACTTACCACTAGTGTTTATATTCCTAGATTTTGTGTATAAAATTTTCCTTTTACAGAAAGAAAAGAAATTTTTGCTTAATTTCCTTTCCTGCCCCTCTATTGTCTATTGCTTTTTTTTTTTTTAATTTTTTTTTTTTAATGTTTTATTTATTTCTAGGAGAGAGAGAGAGACAGCGTGAGCAGGGGAGGGTCAGAGAGAGGAGTCACAGACTGAAACAGGCTCCAGGCTCTGAGCTGGCAGTCAGCACAGAGCCCGACGCGGGGCTCGAACCCACGAACCGCGAGATCATGACCCAAGTGAAAGTCGGACGCTTAACCGACTAAGCCACCCAGGCGCCCCTATTGTCTATTGCTTCTTAACTTAGACTCCCAAGCTGAGTTGTTTTTCTCTGCCTCCTTTTTCTCTTCCTCATTGGTTTTTGGCAATTTGATTGTGTGCACAGTCAAAACTGGTAGTTTCTCAAAGTTGTTCTGCTTGGAGTTTGTGGAGCTTCTTGGATCTGTGAGCCTATAGCTTCTTTCAAATTTAGAAATTTTCAGTCCTTCATTCTTAAAAGATTTTTTTCTGTGCTTCCCTTTTTCTGTTTTGGATTCTGATAACACCCATGTCATACTGCTTGATATTGTCCCATAGACAACTGATGCTCTGTTCTTTTTCTTTGTTTTCCTTCATCTTTTTCTGATTCAGTTTGGATCATTTCTGTTGCTATATCTTCAAGTTCACAGTTCTTTTCCTCTGCTGTGTCTCATCTGCCTTTAAATCCCATCCAGAGTGTTTCTCATTTCAGATAGTTTTCATCTTTATGAGTTCTGTTTGAGTAAAATTTCTGGTCTGTTTACTGATGTTTCTTCCTGGTTTGGGTCATATTTTCCTTCTTTGGTAATTTTTGATAGGATGGCAGACATGGATTTTATTTATTGGATGCTAGACTTTCAAAAAATTCCATCAAATATATTTGGACTTTGTGCTGACATGTATCCATCCTAAGTTCCTAGGATGGAATGTAAACTATTAACATTTCCAGTAGGTGTGAGTAGCATCTTAGAGGGACTTGAGTAATCCTAAGAAAGTGGCCGGCAGCTCCATGTGGCACTTTTCCTACCTCACTTTCTGTGCGGCACAATGAATAAAGAGTGATGAAGTGTGCTGTGTTTTATCTTGTTTTAATACATTGCTTGTGACAGTAATCCTCTTTGATTCAATGCATTTTTTATGTTTGCTGTAGGAGTAATTAAATAATTTGGAAATCCTTTGAAACCAGTAGTGTTTATTGTGTCTGTGTGAGGTTATAAAGACTAAGATGACTTTCTGCTTTGGGATAGATGCAGGTTTGAAAACAAAATATCTTCAGCTTCTGGAGAAGTATTCCAGGGATTTTGTCTTCTACTTTTATTTGGAGAGTGCAGCCAAGTGAATTTTTCCATGTGTAGAGAAATAACTTGTCCATAGTTAGATGACAAATATTTTTTTTGTTTCCCCAAATTAAATTTTTTCATAAAAGTTAGCCTTTTTATTCTATGTGCGATCTTTGACTCTTTTTATCTGCTAAGGTAGTGGACTTGTTTCCATCATATGTAGATCAGACAGAGGTACTTACTAAAAAGTAAACTGTCATCCTGAGGTCATGATTCTGTCCTTAGTTCTGGGGGCTTGCCCTCGGACACTTGGCTCACTGGAGTTTGGACACTTTCAGTCCCTCTTCAGAAAATTCTCTTCCACTTATTTGCATTTTAGTAATTTATTCATCCACAGAGTACTGCTGGATACTACTAAAACATGCCATTTTATGTGCCTGTTTTATACTTTAGTGTTTTCCATAAAGCAGTTTATTTCCAATATTTTGATATCCTTGATTTTTTGGGGGAATATTTATAACTGAATTTGCTGAAATATTTTAGAATATTGACCTTACAAATTATATGTTAGTCTTTTCCTTAGTCTTAGAAAGATTAAGTCACATATGCAGTCACCTGTCTAGTCAGGCTGGGACTTAGCCTTAAGTCTTCTGCCTCCTGAGTTCACGTCTCTCTTTGCTGCAGAGGGTGTGTTCTGATCGTCTAGTTTGCTCCTTTATCTGTCTCCAGTTTTCTGTTTAGCTTGGCATCCCCTGCTGTCTGGCCTTGATGTATTTAACTGACTAAATGTTTGTGTTGTAGTTTTATTGTGATTACCATTCTAAAATATGGAATATGTTGTTGTTCTAAAACACTGAGTGGTTTTGAGCACTATTCCAGAACCTTGGAGACAGACACAAAAGTAATGAGATACACTGTCCTTCCTTACCATGGACTTTATCTAAGGGGGGTGAAAAACGTTATAGTATTGAATTTGAAACAATTTAGAAGATGTTAAAAATGTAAAAACAGTTTCTGGTCCTATACCATGCTGAACTCAAAGGCAGACTTCTCTTTCTTTTCTTATTTTCTAAAGATTTTTAATTTTAAGTAATCTCTACACCCACTGTGGGGTTGTAACTCACAACCAGATCACCAGCTGCAGGCTCTACCGACTGAGCCAGTACGTGCCCCCTCTCTTAACGTTAGGCAGATGAGTAAGGAACTCAGGTTCTCTTAGTGGGTGGCCAGTAGGTTCTCTGACTTCCTGGCTTATAATGTGAATAGTAGCAATCATTTAGTGAGCCCTGCACTATTATCACTCTTTTGTTAAGCACACATTTTTGGATTAAATCCTCATAGGTATGGATTCTAAGTATTATCCTTATTCTGTAAATGCACAATGTGGAGATTTTAAATAATTTGGCAAAGGCCCACATGGTTACTAACTAGCACAGTCAGGATTTGAACCAAAGTCGCTGGTGCCACAGAGCCTACAGTGTTAATCATTCCAAGCCTATGCTAGTAACCTCTACAACATAGGGAAGTGAAATGAGGGACCTTGTCATTGATAGCCATCTTCTCATCAGCTGAATTAGCTAGTTTGCAGTGAGTGTAGAAGAAATAAATGGGTGTAGTAAATTTCAAGTTCATCTGGAAGTTGTATTATTTGTTGTACGACTGTGTGATACTTAAATTATAGGTGTGGTTAGTCTAAGGGAACACATATACTTAAAACTTATTTCTGGGGCACGTCGGGGCTCAGTCATTTGAATGTCTGACTTCAGCTCAAGTCATGATCCCATGGGTCATGAGTTCGAGCCCCGTATCAGGCTTGCTGCTGTCAGTGCAGAGCCCGCTTTAGATCCTCTGCCCCCCTCTCTCTCTGCCCCTCCCCAGCTTGTGGGCTCTCTCAAAAATAAATAAACATTAAAAAAAAAAACCTTATGTCTAACTTTGCCTATGGTTTAATTTGTTGTAGTTAACTTTCAGGGTATATCATTTGTATGTCTTAATGTGTGCATGTATGTGTGGGGCCGTGTATATTCACCGTATCTAGAATAGTCATGTCTGTTTATATCAATTTGTGACCCTTCCAAGGGATTCTTTATGGATATAAATAAATTTATATAATTCTGCAGTCTTTTTATTTTTTGAAAGTTTATTTTTGAAATTTTGTGAGTATAATTCAATAATGTATCTTATATTTTAGAGTGTTTTTTTTTTATCTTGATTTTGTAATAGGTTTGATTTCATATCAGGATATAAACTGCCAGGAAGAAAACTGGTTCTGTCTTGGATCTAGTGTGGAGTTATGTTTGTAAAATACGAAGTGTACTTAGTAAAGAACGTTCAGCACGCAGTAGACTGTCATATGTATTTGAAAGGAACTTCATGATCGATTCCTTCTAGTTTGCTGTTCCGCGATTGTATTTGTTCTGTCTGTACTAAGTTCTTTGTTAGTTTTGCAAAAAAAAAAAAAAAAGTTTATCAAAATAGTAGTATTTGAGCAGTTGGCTGGGAGAGAGAGTTGGCAGGTAGCATCACCAGAGAGCAAGTTAATGAGGAGCGGCATTTTGAGGGTGAAGAGACACGAATTCCGTCCGTCCCCCCCCCTCCCCACCCCCGCACTGCCGTGTGTAGCAGAAGACATGGGCACGTAGACCTCCCCCCTGCAGGCAGTACCCTGCTCTGCCGCGTGGGGGCACGGCAGAGCCCTCGCGCGATTTCTGTTCCCTGCGCGTCCGGGGAACGGCAGGCCCGGCCAGCGCACACGCACCTTCCCCGCCCCCTCCGATTCGTATCTTCCAGCCCTTCGCTCTCTTTTTACCCCATCTGTGCGTAGGTTTTAGTTTTCAACTGCACCGACGTCAGGAGTCCCCGAGGAGCACGAGCCGCGCCGTGCTGCGCGGCCGGGCGGCGCGCGGCGTGCGTGGCGGCGTGCGTGGCGGCGCGGGCGGCGGCGCGTAGCAGGGGGCGAGCCCGCCCGCGCGCGCACGCACCGCGTCGCTGAGCGTTTTCTCCGCCGCTTGTCCCCGTAGGGAGGAGCGCGCGCCGGAGGAGTCCGCCGGCCGGAGTTCCCAGTCCGACGCCGAGGACTTTCCGGAGGAAGCCAACGCAGAGAGCCTCGACGGCGCCTCCCCGCCCAGCACCCCCCGCCAGATGAAGCGCATGTCGGCCAAGCACCAGAGGAGTAACGCGGGGAGGCCCGCCGGCCGGTCCGCCGTGAAAGGTGAGCGCGGCGCGGGGACCCGCGGGCTGTGGGACGCGCGACGTGCCGGCGGGCGCAGCCCTCCCGCGCCCGTGCTCTCCTCCTCCTCTTACTGACGTCACATTTCTCGTCTTCGTGGCTGACGACTGCCAGCAGCCGTGTTGTTGAGAAGGGAGAAGCTCACTCTCCGGAGACAGGCGGGTCTGTCGGAGCGCCGCCCACAGCCGGCCGTGTGTGCAGCCGCCCAGTGCGCACCCCGAGGTGCTGCTGATGCAGGCGATAGCTGGCCTGCCTTTCTCTTTTTTTTTTTTTTTTAATTTTTTAACGTTTATTTAATTTTGAGAGACAGAGCGCGAGCAGGGGAGGGGCAGAGAGAGACACACACAGAATCGGAAGCAGGCTCCAGGCCCTGAGCTGTCAGCGCAGAGCCTGATGTGGAGCTCGAACCCATGAACCCGCGAGATCCTGACCTGAGGGATGCTTACTGAGCCACCCCGCCGCGCCAGGGGCCTCTTTTATTCTTTGGGTCTCTAGCTTTTGTCTTCAGGACTCCGCGTGTGGGCAGTTAGGGAGAGGCCGAGCCGGCTTCCCCGTGCTCTGTGTCGGTGACCGTGTCGCGCCCTGTGTGTGCGCGGCCCGCTCTTGCCGGGCACGGTGCCTGGACGGCACCCTACACCTCACCGCCGCAGACGCTTCTGCTTTCCTCTCTGCTTAGAGGCTCAGAGCCCAGATGAAGTTCTGTCCCTAGGAGCTGGAGTGCTTTCCCTTTTCACTGCCGGACTTCCTCCAGCATGTCCCAGCCGTCCGCTTGCAGGCGGATAAATCCGGTCGCGCCGCCTGCCGCCTCCGTGTTCCCCGCTCTCTGGCTTCGATCCTTGGGTCACTCCTCGGGTCACGGAAGCCTTACGGTTTTAGCATTTCTCTGTTACTTTCAGCAAACCACTTGTCCTAAAACTGATCTTCTTCCTAGCTTTTTGGAATTTAGTCATCAATTGCTGCACAAGACAGAGATTTTATTCTTTTTATCTTTTTTTTTTTTAATTTTTTAATGTTTTATTTATTTCTAGGAGACAGAGAGAGACAGCGTGAGCAGGGGAGGGTCAGAGAGATTGGGAGTCACAGACTGAAACAGGCTCCAGGCTCTGAGCTGGCAGTCAGCACAGAGCCCGACGCGGGGCTCGAACCCACGAACCACGAGATCATGACCTAAGTGAAAGTCGGACGCTTAACCAACTAAGCCACCCAGGCGCCCCGCAATTTATCATCTTTAAAACCAATCCTTATTCGTTTCCTCAAGGACGTCTGTAGAGGCTCCTGTCTACAATACATGTCCATGAAGTAGCCTCTACTGAATCAGTATTAGCCAGTACATATTTGCTTGGAGGTGGGAAAACTGCGAAGATGCCACTAGCACATCTGCCTTTTCTTCACTTGTTGGTCCATACTGTTTAGTTTTATTTATTTCCATTATTTATTTCTTAAAATGTTTTTAAATGTTTATTTTTAAGAGAGACAGAGTGTAAGCGAGGGTCAGAGAGAGAGGGAGACACAGAATTTGGAGGCAGGCTCCGGTCCCCGAACTGTCAGCACAGCGCCTGATGCGGGGCTCGAACTCACAAACCCTGAGATCATGACCTGAGCCGAAGTTGGAAGCTTAACGGACTGAACCACCCAGGTGTCCCTAGTTTTTCTTTATTTTAAAAGTTTGTTTATTTATTTTGGGAGAGAGGGGGAGAGGGAGAGAATGAGAGAGAATCCCAACCATACTATTTTAGAATAGGAGTTGAAGGCATAATTCTCACATTTTATAGATTGAGAAACTGAGGCCTGTTATTTTTAAAGCAACTTTAAGACTAGAAAGCTTGAGATAGTGACAGGAGTAGTTTTAGAAATAATTCTGCTGTTGCTTGGTTTGGATTTTTTTTTTAGTATAAGCAGCAGATGTTAAGCTTACCTGAAATACAGTGTTTGAGTTAACTATCTGTCACTAATCAGAAAAATAGTTACTAGATATTTGCTGAACTCCTACTGTCCTTCTGGGGTGGGTGGGAGGTAAAAAAATGGAAGGTTGTCTGCTTTCCTCTTCAGTTTCTTTCAGTTGTTTATTTCATAAAATTACAGAATTTTAAATCTGGACAGGATCTTAGAGACCACTTACTCCAGTTCTTGCCATTTTTCAGGTAAAGAAGTGAATGGGTATATGTCTTTATTTTATTTCTTATTTATTTATTTAAGTTTATTTATTTTGAGAGAAAGAGAGAGAGAGACAGACACAGCAAGCAGAATAGAGAGAGGGAGAGAGAGAGAATCCTAGGCAGGCTCCACATTGTCAGCACAGAGCCTGATGTGGGGCCCTAACTTATGAACCTTCCCTGAGATCATGACCTGAGTTGAAATCAAGAGCCGGAGGCTTAACCGACTGAGCCACCAGCTGCCCCGCCATGGGTCTTTTGGCTTGTACGTATCTAACAGCAGGCCTGGGAAGCCAAAATCCTTCATAACTTCATCTTTTTTTCTTACTGTAGAAGATTATGTTTGTTGTAGGAAATTTAGAAACTATAAAAAGAAATAAAAGTGCCTATAAACCCACTACCAGAAGTAATACCTTTCACTGTCTTTGGTGAGAACCCCATCTCACGTGGGAAGCACGCAAGTAAACAGGTGGCGCACTCTTGGGGGTGAAACTGGAAGGGAGGCTGGCGAGGGGAGACTGCTCCTAGCCTCCACAGGAGGGGCTCAGGGCTTCTGGAACAAGTGACATTTGTGCTGTGACCTGAGGGCTGAGTCAGGGAGACCAATATTTCAAACGAGTGTGTGATTCATGATAATATATTGGTCCCTTAGTATTTTTAAGAGCTTTTAGAATTAATTGCGTTGGTCAGATTTATTTTAATAACTTTCCAAGGAACTATAAGCTGGTGTGTTCTTTCCTCCCCACCGCCACGAGCAGAGGCGCTCTGAATCAGACTCTTCACCTTACGACTACACTCCGAGTTGGGCTCCTCTTTTTAATACATGTCACCAGTGATGTCTGCATTTTTCTGGTTATCTATGGCTGTGTAACAAACCACCCCGAAACTTAGTGGCATGAAAGGACAACCGTTTGATTGTGCTCATGATTCTGTGGGCCACGTGTTGGGCAGGTCACGACTCTTCTCAAACCCGTCGTGGCTGGAGCATTAGCTGAAATGGCTCAATTGGCTGGAGATGTGGTCATGGCCTGGACAGGCCCCGAAGTGTGGGCTTTCAGTTCTTCTCCCCTGGTGTCTGCTGGGTCTCTGTGGTCCACGATGGCTCCCTTACTCGCATGTGTGGCGCCTGGGCTGAGAGCTGGCTGGCATTGTTCTTTTCCCACGTAAGCTTCCACGTGGTGTGTCCGGGCTTTGTCACAGCATACTGGTCCCTGGGAAATGGGACTTCTTATGTGGCAGCTAGCTTCCCCCAGAGCAAGTGCCATGAGAGATCAAGGTGAAAGCTGTAAGGGTTCACAACTTAGGAAGTCACACACGCCACTTTTGCTGTTTTCTTTGGCTACCTACACATGGCCGCCAAAATCCAGTGTGGGGGGACCACAGAGTATTTCAGCAGCGGGAGGTGTGGTCGTTGGCTCTGAGAGACTAGCTTCTACCTGCACTGGATGTAAAGCTTTGGAGAATGTGTGTCTGGGCAGCCTTACTGTCTTTTTGCCTCCAGCCTCTCTCCTTTGTAAATGCAGACCACATCATAAGCCGTCCTGAAGGATGTAAGTGAAAAGGTAACCCAGGGCATTATATTGAAAGGAGGTAAGAGTAACTGTTAACAATTACTTTCTTTTAGAAATGGTAGCCATTGCCATGAACTGATTATATGGATAAGATTCTTCAAATGCTTTTATTATTATAGGACTAGAGTAACTGCTACTAATCAATAGTAGTAACTAAGTACTGTAGATTTATTTTTTATAATTGGAAATCCAGTCAGGCCCCCTTCTAACTAGCCTGCTATAAATTGAGAGTCCCCATGAGACCCTCCTCAGGTGCATAATATCTAGAACTGTTCACAGAATTCGGGAACACACTTTACTCCGTTTATGGTTTATAATAAAGGAGTCAGGAACAGCCAAATGGAGTAGACGCACATGGCAAGGTGTGGGGCTGACCTGAATCTTACGGGTCCTGTCGGGCCTTCGCCTCCCACCACCTCCATGTGTTCACCGACCCGGGGCACGTCACATTTCCTGTTCGAGAGTTTTTGTAGAGCTTCATCTCCAGACTGCCCCCTCTCACCCCTTTCTGGGAGCTTAGGAAGGCGGGGAGGGGGCCTCAGGTTCCGTCCCACAATGACTCGCTCCTCCTATGACCAGCCCCATCCTCAGGCTTTCTAGGAGTACCTCCTAAGTCACATCTTTAGCATCAGCTTCTTAGATGTGATCGAAAGGGCCTCCTTATGAATAATAAAAGATACCCCTATCTTTTAGCAGCTCTGTGCCAGGAACCTGGACAAAAACCGAGTATCTTTCTTACAGTTCCTCCGGGAGCAACTGCTTGCAAAGGGATGAGGAGGTGACAGCTTTCACACAAGGCTGACGGGAGTGTAAATGGTCTAGGTCCTTGTGGGAGGGTAGTTTGTTAATACAGTCAGGTTGTGGGTGTTCTGCCCTTGGCCCGGCAAATCCACCGCTGGAGGAGACTTTAGAGAAGTCCTTGCAAACGCACATGGTAAATGCTGCCAAATGATTCATGTGTCATTCATTGTTTGTGATTTCCAACCGTAATATGTGAGTGTGCAGCTGAACAGGACAGTTCAAAACAGTGTCTGTCATAGTGGTTGTCTGAGACGGAGAGGGCTCAGGAGAGGGGGTGGGACGTGAGGGCGAAGACGAGGTCACCATTGCTGCAGTGTTTTCTTTCTTTATGTTGGTGGCCTTTTAAATGGCTGCCAGTTTAGAAGTGTGCAAAACTGTATTTTATCCAATTTCTGCATTTCCCTGGGAATGTTAAAGACATTTTTGTTTTTAAAATATTAACTTCTATTTTTAGAAGCCATGATAAATATGATAGTGATGTTATGACATCTAGGTAAGAACGGTTAGTTCCTGTTACCTAAAAAGAAGTCAGCTCTGTGACATCCTGACTGAGAGAACCAACCAGTTAGGCTCTTGACTCAGCTCACCGACCAGGCTGGATTTCATACTTTGATGAGTAACAGGGTCTAATTGTGGTATTATTTAAATCATACTTTTAGATAACTGCCAAATTATAGCAATTAAGATTTTAAGAAGTTTTGGACAATAATTAGTCATATGTAGCTATTCTTCTTAAGACTGGTTTAAGGAAGAGATAGTCAAACTATCTCAAAAAACTTTGTTCCTTTTAACATAGCAGAAGGAATTAAATTTAGTTCATTTAACAGTTTAAAAAGGTTAAATAAGAATTTAAACACTCAAGCCAAAAAAGACCTCTTCAGAATGAATCTGTCTTGTAATCAGTATCAGCCCCATTTTTACAGCAGTATTATAATATAGTGCAGTAGCCAAACTATAGAGATAGAACAAATACCTTAAGATATTTATATCAAAATTTGTACCTGTGTGTGTGTGTGCGCTCGCGTGCGTGCGTGTATATACACACGTGTGCACACACATTGATTGCCCTATGATAAACAAATATCTCTAGGTATGTGTATATATGTGTGTGTATAAAAGTGTTTTTTTGCTAACAGAGGTAGGACTAGCAACTTTAAAAATTTTTTTTTTAATTTTTAATTTTAGAGACAATGCGAGCAGGGCAGAAGGGCAGAGTCAGAGAGAGAATTTCAAGCAGGCTTAGCATGGAACCTGATGTGGGACTTGATCCCATGACTCCGAGATCATCACCTGAGCCAAAATCAAGAGTTGGACACTTAACTGAGCCACCGAGGAGCCTCAGCACCTTTTTTGAAAGAATATAATACTGCTGTAAAACTGAGCCAATAAAATTCCAGTTCAGCCTACAGAGTTGACCCTTGAACAGCTCAGGGGAGGTGTTAGGGGGCCAACCCGCTTCACAGTCAAAAATGGGTCTATGACTTTTGAGTCCCCAGCAGCTTAACCTCTTACAGCCTACTGGTGACCAGAAGCATTACCATAACATAAAATCAATTCATGTGTATTTTATGTATGTATTATGTACTGTATTCTTGCAATGCAGTAAGCTAGAGGAAAAATATTTAAGGGAAAATACTTTACAGTATTTGTCGAAAAAAGTCTGTATACTTGGACCAGCATAGTTCAAACTCTTCTTGTTTAGGGGGTCATCTGTATAGTCAGTCTCATGATTGTTCATTGTTAAGTAGAGTGGATTTAAAAATCTGCATTTTGGCTCTTCAGTCTAAACTCAGCCTGATAGTCAAAGTTGTAATTTATGTTTCCAGACTACTCTTATACAGACTCACTGTTCAGCCAGACTCTCTTCTTTTTTTGCCTTTGTGTCTTTTCATGAGCTTCTTTGGCTTCAAAGATACTCTTGACTTTCTTGCTACCTGTGTTTGAGCTCAGCCCATTCTTCAAGGCCCCGGTCAAGTACATGGTTACTGAAAGCCTTTATGGATTTGTTACCCACTATAATCTATTGTTCAGGACACTCAGTGTCTGACCTTTCCTTGGGCGATTAGTACTGGCCTGTGAGCACCTGTGACAGGTGTAACAGTGCTGTGATGGCACCAACATGGGTTAGGATCCCTGCCCTAACATTCACTGTCTGTCTCTGTGTTCCATGGTAGTCTTGTGAAGATTATGACAGTCTCTGTACAGCTTCTGCCTTGACAGCGTGGGGATTGAAGAAAGCAGTGCTTCCCAAAATGTGGGCCATTCTGGCCAGGTTGAATCAGAGACATGCGAGCGGGCCCAGGAATCCGCATTTTAGCAGGAGCCCACGTGATTCTTAGTGTTGGGTGAAATTTGAGAACCTTGAATTCCATCTCTGAGCCCCTGCAGATTGCTGACATTGTTTGATAATCCAGGACTTCATTGCTCTAATGGTCCTCTCACACTTAAAGGTGCAGAGCACCATCTGTTGATGCTCACTCCTCTGAGAGCTTGAGGAAGGCTGTTGTTTTGCATTTGGACAGTACACAGGAGGGAGAGCGTAAGTATTACAGGGACTCGATAAAGAATACATTTTATACGTAGTCTAAGGTGCCAGTTCTAGATATAGATGGTGGGAAAATTCAGTCTCATTGCTGTTTAAACAAGCAAAACATGTTGCTTGTCATTGGTTGCTTTTGGTTTTATTATAATTTTTTTTTTCTTTTCCTTTCATATTCTTCTGATGAGGCAGGAATTATTGGTGATTGGCCAAAGGAAAAAGTAACTGTTTGGAAGATCACTTCAACTGCACTGACCAAATCACACCATTTAATTTATAGCCACTCAGGAGATCAGATGCTGCATTAGTCTTCCTTAAGTTATTATGAGCTAGTTTTATAAAACTGTAATTAGAATGTGTCATATAGTACATTCTGTATGCTTTTGATTTATTCTCCTTTTCAGAAGCTGTTTGTATTTGACTTTTTATTAATTGCACAGGGATTTAGTAATTAATAGAAAGCCAGATAAAGAAACAAATTTATCCATTATTAATGTGCCTTTAAGTTATTATTAAAAGTTTTATACTCATGTCAGATTGGGTAAAGACAAAATATTAAATTCTTGGGAATGTTAACTGTGTCTAAACTTACAGGTTTCTTTTCCCCCCTCCCTCTGCTCCCCTGTCCCCCCACACCCTGGTACTTTTCCACCTCTTAACTGATGGGTCCCTTACGGTTTCATAGAGGCCTACTGGGTCACTAATTGCTAGGAAATACACTGATGTTTCCTCTGTCCGTCACAAATATATTATTCGAAAAGTATGGCTACTGATAAAACAGATTAATTTTTTTTCGTGGTAGCTAGACTAGGGTTTAAGTCTATTTTAAGTTTATAAAATCTTTTTTTTTAATGTTTTTTATTTGTTTCTGAGAGAGAGAGAGACAGCATGAGCAGGGGAGGGTCAGAGAGAGAGGGAAATACAGAATCTGAAGCAGGCTCCAGGCTCTGAGCTAGCTGTCAGCACAGAGCCCGAAGCAGGGCTTGAACCTAGGAACCGTGAGATCATGACTTGAGCCAAAGTCGGACACTTAACCGACTGTACCACCCAGGCACCCCTATTTTAAGTTTAAATTACATCATTTAAAAATTAAGATGTATCAGTTTCCATTTGTGTTTTTTTTTTTTACAAAACCAACTTGGTTTTTTGTTTTCAAAAAAAAAAAAGCTTTTCTGTTCCATCTCCAATTTGTTTCTTTATGCTCATTATAGTTCCAAATAATGAGCCATTGCTTTATGTTAACACAAATTTTTTAAAAAATGTGTAATATACCGTTTTGTATGCTGTGAGATAAGCTTAACAAGATTTGTATATAATCTATAAAATTTAGTTTTTTAAGCTACTAAAGTTTGATCCTTTTATACAGAAAAATGGGGTTGTGGCATTTATCCATCTTAAGTCTTTTTAAATTGAAATAAAGATCAAGACTGAGAAGTTCTACCTCTTAATATTTTCATGCTATGAATATTAACTTCCTAGAACATATAGCATAGATTTGAATATAATGTTTATAGCCCAGTCTTCTGGAGTTATGCAGAATCATTCCAGCAACTCTCAGTTAACCCTTTGTTTTCCTTAGGATCTTTAAATCATGGATTAGAAGACTGTTTATGAATTAGATAAGCCAAGTAACACTTTTTCACTGTTCACTATTTAAAATTATAAACTGTATACATTCTCTGGCTGTTATCAGTAACATTACTCTGCATTGTTTTATAAAATAAAATCTTGTTACTACTCTAAACCCTAAACTTAAAAACATTTGTTTTTGTTACATATTTGATTTCTCTGACTCAAAACCATTTATTTGGATGAATGTAACAATTACAACATTCTCTTCTAGGCCTGCATTGCCTCTCTTCTGTACACATTTCTTGGGTGTCCTTATGTACTCTCTTGGTATTCAACAACGTCTGTATATACTGGAATGACTTCCAAATAGGTATCTTTGGCTTTCTTTCCTGAACTCAAGACCCATATTATTCACCTACAGACATCTCCAACCAGCGTGGCTGTCCATGTAGTAAAAGTAAAAACTAAACTCGTTATCTTTTTCTCTAGTCTTAAACAGTGCTACAGTGTTTGTCATTTTGTGTTTCATAGTAACATAGTATAAATTCATGTCTTGAAAAATACAGGTAGTGGAGTTAAATTTGGAGGCAATTGTTAGCTTTGCTTTCAAGTAACCATTGTTTTACTGAGGAGAGATGGATATGTGTGTGTGCGCTATGTCAATAATGATGCGGAGAACATAGTTAAAACATCCAAGAGGAGACAGAGGCCTGGTTTGGGCCAATATTTTATGAATGAGCACTGATAGGCCTTTGTAGCTAGAAACAAAATTGTGAAGAAATTAATTGAATGGACTGTATAACAAATTTTAAGACATTTAGAAGTGAGATAAATTAAAGCTAGAGATAAAAATCCCATCATTTGAAAAATATTGATAATTTAAAAATAATAGTTTTTATATTAAAATATAGTAAATATCTCTATAGACAGATAAAATCCTTTTTGATGGACCATAAAGGAAATTAAATATAATGTAAGTTAAGCCGGACTTGCTGTTAGGAATACTTGGTTTAAAATTCTTATTTTGAAACTAATTTAAATTGATTTGAAGGTAAATTGGTTTTAAACAGATTTTCTTTAGTGAGTTGATTTTCGGTCTATTAGTTTGTAGCCCGTATAAATATACCATATTTCGCTAAGTGTAAAGTCATACTGTAATATGTGTTAAGGAAAAAAAATGCTTACAATTGATGACATAGTGTGTTTTTATACTTAGAATTTTTATTTTTATTTGTTTTTACTGAATGAACGCTTTTATACTTCTTGATATTTAGATACAGATTTTAAACTATGTATTACTCTTATATATGTATATATGTATATATATATAATATAAAAGAAGTTGTAAGTGAAACCTATTGGTTTGTTCCTAAAACTTAACTCCTATCATTCTGCATTACAAAACATATGTTAATTTCTGAGATGTTAAAATACAGAATGTATATCCATAGATTCCATGAAAGGAAGTATATCATGGGTGTGGAGGGGAAACTGGGCTGCTGTTTTAGGTTTGGATGTTGTCAATACATGAAGTGGCTATGCAGGAGGTCACCCAGGGAGGGGAGAACAGGACAGAAGGAAAGGAAGGTGGGACTCTGGGAACAGTAGCATTTTCTGACCCAGGTTCCCAGGAGGGAGTTTGAAAAGGAGTGAGCTGGGAAGCGGGAAAGAACCTGACTCGTGTCTGCAGAACAACAGAGTGAAGGGGTTTCAGTGAGGTGGTGGCAGAAATGCCAGACAGGACATTTTAGAGCTTGGCATTGTGTGTTCACTTCAGAGTTTGGGAATTAAATGAATAGAACTTTCTACAGTTGTTTGGCAAAGAAGTGTGATGTTTCCTTTCTTTGCATTAATTTTGGATTATTTTATACGCAGTACAGGTCAGTGATACTCAATTAGTCTGTATGTTTTCAGTTTTGCTAATGCTAAATTTAAAATGTTACTGTTTATTTGTTTGTGGGAAAGAAGAAACCAAGGAGTAGAATAATATTTTTGCCTATTGTCTTTCATTTTTTATGAAAATAATCTGAAAGTGCCTAAAGATTCTTTGTTCAGTCTACTTCGTTTTACAAATGAGAAAAGTGACTCTGAAAACTTATGTGATTTGCTCTGTTAATACATTTAGTTCATGGCAAAGGTGAGAATTAGATGTGTTTTGTATCTTTTTAAAAATTTTTTAAAGTTTATTTATTTTGAGAGACAGAGCACATGCACACGAGCAGGGGAGGGGCAGAGAGACAGAATCCCAAGCAGGCTCCAGGCCTCAGCACAGAGCCCAATGTGGGCCTTGAACCCACGAAACTGTGAGATCGTGACCTGAGCTCAGATCGAGAGTCAGAGGCTTAACCGAGCGCGACACTCAGGCGCCCCTGGGTGTGTTTTCTAAACCATGTTTCTGTCGGGTCTGCTGTGCTGTTTCTTTTGTAAGGTGGAGCCTTACCTTGTGGCAATGTCTCTCACTGGATAACTGTACTTTAGCATAGAAGTAAACAGCTTGTTTTAGGTTAGTAGTGGAGAATATTAGAGAATATAATAAGTATCATGAAGCAGGAAGAATTGATAAAATCTTTTTAAAGTTTAGAAATGTATATATTTTAAATCTTTTAATTTTCAGCAAATGGCTATGATCTTTTCCTCCAATAACAGCCTGAAAAAAAAGTATATTTGAATATTAGTTTTATAGAAAATCCTGAGAGTAGCTTCATATTTTGGAGTAACATAATGTTCTGTTTGTTTGTTTTTAATAGAAAAAATGAATGCACCAAACCAGCCTCCACACAAAGACACTGGAAAAACTGTCGAGAATGTGGAGGAATATAGCTATAAGCAGGAGAAGAAGATCCGAGCGGCTCTTAGGACAACAGAGCGCGACCATAAGAAGAATGTGCAGTGCTCATTCATGTTGGATTCAGTGGGTGGGTCATTGCCCAAAAAATCAATTCCAGATGTGGATCTTAATAAGCCTTACCTCAGTCTTGGCTGCAGCAATGCTAAGCTTCCGGTCTCCGTGCCCATGCCGATAGCCAGACCTGCACGCCAGACTTCTAGGACTGACTGTCCGGCAGATCGCTTAAAGTTCTTTGAGACTTTACGACTTCTGCTAAAGCTTACCTCAGTCTCAAAGAAGAAGGACAGGGAGCAAAGAGGACAGGAAAATACGTCTGCTTTCTGGTTTAACCGATCTAATGAACTGATCTGGTTAGAGCTACAAGCCTGGCATGCAGGACGGACCATTAACGACCAGGACCTCTTTTTATATACAGCTCGTCAAGCCATCCCAGATATTATCAATGAAATCCTCACTTTCAAAGTTAATTATGGGAGCTTTGCCTTTGTTCGAAACGGAGCTAGTTTTAATGGTACTTCAGTAGAAGGGCAGTGCAGGGCCCCTCACGGAACCAAGGTTGTGGGTTACTCAACATATCATGAGCACCTCCAACGCCAGAGGGTGTCATTTGAACAGGTGAAACGGATAATGGAGCTGCTGGAGTACATAGAAGCACTTTATCCATCGTTGCAGGCGCTTCAAAAGGACTACGAAAAATATGCTGCAAAAGACTTCCAAGACAGGGTGCAGGCGCTCTGTTTGTGGCTGAACATCACAAAAGACCTAAATCAGAAGTTAAGGATTATGGGCACTGTTTTGGGCATCAAGAATTTATCAGACATTGGCTGGCCAGTGTTTGAGATCCCTTCTCCTCGATCATCCAAGGGCAACGAGCCGGAAGATGAGGGTGATGACACAGAAGGGGAACTGAAAGAGCTGGAGAGTAGTGCGGACGAGAGTGAAGGAGAACAGACCTCGGGTCCGAGGGCCCCGGCACCCTCACGGCCTGTTGACTGCGGTGTCAGCATCCGCTCGCAGGGCCGCGTGTCTAAGAAGCCTGAGAGGCTCGAGTCTGAGGATGATTCTGTTGGCTGGGGAGCCCCAGACTGCAGCCCAGAAACAGGCTTTAGCAGACATTGTCTGACTTCTATTTATAGACCATTTGTAGACAAAGCACTGAAGCAAATGGGGTTAAGAAAGTTAATTTTAAGACTTCACAAGCTGATGGACGGTTCCTTGCAAAGGGCCCGTATAGCACTGGTAAAGAGTGACCGTCCGATGGAGGTAGGTTTCTGGTAGGCATTAGCATGGTCTTGTCCGTGGCTCCATTATTACAAGGGGCTGTGTTGATTGTTGGTACTTTCATAGTCTTGATATTTTTAAGCATAAGTGGTAGTTACGGTAACTTGCAGATTTAAACATTCTCTAAAGTACTGAGATAAATGGAGAAGTGGATCTATGAAAACTGTATGAAATTCAGTGAATTAAGTATAAGGTGGTGTGTGGAGGGGAAAAAAAAATCTAGCCATGTAAATATAGGATGGAGAAGGACAGTCTAGGTATAAATAAAGAGGGAAGAAAGCCACAATCATGGGTGACCACAAGCTGAATATGAGTCAGTAAAAAGTCAACATGATGCTAAAATATTTTTAAATGAATATGGCATCCAAGGTCATGGATATAGTTCTTGCTGTATTCGTCACAAATAGCTTAGTCTCTTTTGAGTAGCATGTCCAGTTTGGGCTACTGTGTTTTAAAGAAGTGTGAGTTGTGGAGAGATGTAAGAATGGCCGAAGGAAAAAAGAGTTTACTTACGTATTTGGCAAAGTTAGTGATTAGCACAGACGATGGAGTTTCAAGGGAAGTCTTCGTTATTACCAAGTCTACACTCTGGTATGTGAAGATTTCTGGGAAAGGAGTGTGCCTCCTAGAAAAAACAGTTGGAAAACAGTACAAATTTCATTTTG
The DNA here is from genome assembly GCA_017311185.1 of Proteles cristata cristata. NCBI lineage: Eukaryota > Metazoa > Chordata > Mammalia > Carnivora > Hyaenidae > Proteles > Proteles cristata. The sequence continues at coordinate 28,164 of JAESUZ010000744.1, forward strand.
ATAGCTTGAGGTCTCAGAAATTCTTCACTGTTATGGGTGTTAAAACCAGAAAGTGGAACGTTGTTGGATACTGTTTTTTAGAGTAAATGAGCAATTTTTCTCTGTGTTGAGTCTGCATGTTCATCTGGCTAAAAGTAGAAGCACCCAGTTCTTTGAGATCCCTTGCACCTGTGTTAGGTTGTAATTCTGAAGTTTAGTAGCTATGTATATACGTATGTATGCACCTTTTCTGTCTAAAAATTTTTTAAAATGTTTTTTTAAATTTTTGTTTTAGTTTTTTCTCTTTTGAGAGAGAGAGAGAGACCATGAGCAGGAGAAGGACGGAGAGAGAGAGACACACACAGGATCTGAGGCAGGCTTAGGCTCTGAGCTGTCAGCACAGAACCTGACATGGGGCTTGAACCCACAGACCATGAGATCATGACCTCAGCTGAAGTCAGACAGACGCTTAACTGACTGAGCTACCCAGGCATTCCTATTTTTATTTTTTAAACTTCAGTTTATACAGTCTGGCTTGCTTTGGAGTGAGAGGTGATAAAACAGCATTTTTTTTTTTAATAATGAAAAACAGTGGATGAGAGCCTTAGTTTGTAAGATTTTTATTTTTTCTGAACTAGATCATGAACCTCTAGAAGAAGGGGTAAGACATTCACATAATATAGCAAGATGTTTGCAAAAGGAATCAGTACTTTGTAGCTATAAGAAGTTCGTTTTCTTTGAATATTATTTTAATTAGATATCTTAAATTTTTATATTTCTCTGAACAGTATTTTAATTCTGATTTTTTATGTATGTCTTTTTATTAGAGCAAATGACTTTTTTCCCCCATTGAGTTCATGAATACCTGTTTTGTATGATTTCATTGTAGTGCAGGTTTCAAAATCAGTAGAACCAAACTAGATACGGAATAAGGATTTGCCAGATACTTCAGATTGTAAATGGCTGACTTTGGTCTAGGTTTTTGGCTGGAGTGGTAAGTTCCAGTGAGGACGCATGTGGGCAAGACAGGGTTGATGATTCATTGTTATTGTGAAGCAGTATTTTTGAAGTAATATGAACAGAACAGTCTGGCGATGTTATCTCATCTCTGATTCAGTGGATCTCACAGGAGAGAGGGGCTCATGGTAAGGACCCTGGGAGGCATGTGGGGGCTTCGTACGACTGGTTTAAACTCCCTCCCCCAAATTGCCTTCCTCTCCCGTGGGGACTCTCTATGGCGGTGAACCGTCGATACTAACAGTAGAGCTTTGCATCCCTCAGATGTGTTGGAACAAGAAAAAGGCTGATAAAGAGTGATGAGTGCGCTCCATTGTGTATTAGAGCTCATGTTGAAAACAGATGGGTTCCCATCCTGGTTGTGTCCCTTCGGTTTGCCCAGTTGAGGTTTAACTGAAAAGGTTATCCTTGTTAGAGGAAAGAGGATTCAGGGCTACAGATTCAGGGCTCATGAAGTGTGTGAGTTAAAGGCTGTTTATTAGAATTTTTCGTATAGTGTTTGCTTTTCACAACAAAAATGGAGGACAGAAGCCCCTCTTGTTTCAGGTTTTGTTTCATAAAATGTGTTTGTCAAATAACAAAAGAGTAACTGAGAGCTGACATAGAAATTCTTCTGTATTGGAGATCAGTCCAAAATAAGAAAAGATGAGTCTCCAAAATTATAATTAACTCTGTGGGAAAGGAAGACTTCTTTTTATTTCCATTTGAGAAGCATAATTTCTATAAGGGAGGTGTATATGTATGCGTGTCAATATATACAGACTTTCCTTCTTGGTTTGTTTTAGACTCTAAGTATTTTGGAGAAAGAACTGCAGTTTTGAAATCAAGTAACTGGATCCCATTCCTTGGTGTGGGTCTTTCTCACCACACGACTTTGTAAACGACTTAATCTTTCGAATCCTAAGCCTTTGCATCTGTAAAATGGCTGTAATAATACTTTTCTGCTTACCTCAGGGGGTTGTTGTGAGGCTTAAAAAGGTACTTGGATACATAGTAACGTGCTGTAGGAGCCAAATAGAAATTAATTTTTAGAAGTTCTGTTCAATTTCTTTTCTCTTTTGAAGCTAACTGCAAGTCAGTATGGGCTAGACTATTTTATATTTTTATTTTTAAAATGTGTTTAACCTTTTAATCTCTGCAATCTCTGCCAAATACTCAGACGTTTTAAAGGCACATTTTAAGCAATGTATAGCCTTCAGGTGTGAAGACGATTTTATTTTCATTAATTGTTAGAAACATCTTGACCAATGGGCACCACTGATTGTATCCAATATGTATCTTCTTACGCTGTATTTATGGCTTATGTGATAATCATAATGAGTATAGTCAAAGGATTTTGTAGAAAGGAGGAAATATACTCATGAGATTTGATTTTTCTTGTTGATGTCTTTATATTTTTATTCTTCATGATTAAGTTACTTATAATTAGTGTTTATGAATAATATGATCTTATATCTAATTCCCTTTGGCTTCTGAACGTGGTTTATAAAGTAATTTTCTCTAAAATTTTATTATTATATTTCAAAATCTTTAAATTTAAAAACTTATAATCTTCAGTTGATTCTAGATTTATGGAAAACATGGAAAGACAGTACAGAGTTTTCATTTGTGTTCTTTATCAAACTTCCTTTGATACTGACATCAAACTGCTATATTTGTCAAAATTAATACATTAACATTGGTATAAAATACTGTTAACTAACTGCAGACATTATTTGGTTTCTATTTTTCTACTAATGTCCCCTTTCTGTTCCAGGATCCAATCAAGGACGCCATGTTGCATTTAGTCATGTCTTTTTAGTCTCCTGTGATCTGTGGTAGATTCTCAGTCTTCCCTTGTTTCTCATGATCTGGGTGGCTCATCGAATGTCCCTGAATTTGGATTTGTCTGATGTTTTCTGAAAATCAGACTGGGTTCTTGGACTTGGGCATGAATGCCACCCTCATGGCATCATAATATCACTAGTCATGCTAGCTTGGATCACTCAGTGAAAGTGTTAGTCAGGTTCATCCACAAGTAGCAGTTTTCTGTTTCCATGCTATAGTCTTTGAAGTGAATCACTAAATGGAATCTACATTTAAGGGGAGGGGAATTCCTGGATTTCTTCTGCATGAGAGATTTACCTCTTTTCTCCCATTTATTTTTATCTCCATGAGGAGTCATAAATATGTATTTTTTTCTTTGGGTTATAATCTAACAATATTGTTCTTTGTTTTGTTGCTAAGATTGTTCCTGCTTTAGCCATTGGAGCTCTTTCACTTGGCTTCTGTGTCCTTTTGACATGCCTACGTCTTTTGTTTTGTATGGTTTTGCTTTTTGAGCAGTTTCTTCTTATAAGGCATCCTCCTTTATTTTTCCTGTTGCAGTTCTATAGGCAGCCATTTCCCCCAAGGATCTCTGGTTCCTTTTATCGGAAAATGTTACTTAGAAATGATGATCTGGGCCCTGCATGTTATTGTTGGGGTGTCATTATTCCAAGCCCACTCAGTGACAGAGATAGAAAGTATAGGTATGTCTTTCAGCCCCCGTGTGTGCACAGATCTATAATTACTTCTCTATCAATTGATAGATTGATCTATCTATCCATTTACCTACCTGTCTATCTGTTAAAAATAAACACGAGTTCCCGCTGATGTCTGTGGTCTAATCCAGCATCACCGGTTTCATTAGCCTCCTTCCCTTGCTTATTGGCAGGGGGACACCTGGCTTCCGTGACCAAAGTTCATTTACATGTTTGTGCATCCTGAGCATATGTGTAAGATAGTCTCAGAATTGCTAACCTGGAGCCCTGCGAGGACTACATTTGCCAGCTGGAGTACAGACTTAGGTACAGTTTGTTTTGTCCCTGGTCACAGCAGAACTTGCCAGTTAGTTAGGGCAGTACCTGTTTCCTTCAGCGTTGGTGAGGTTTTATCATCCATTTGTAATGCAGCCAGATTAATTTAATCTCAGTCTGCATTCTGTCCTGGGATTTCTCAGTGTCCTGGTTGATTTTTTCAAGTTTACCTACTATAAAGTTTCCTTTTTGTGTGGTATAGATCTGTGAGTTTTGTGCTTTTTTTAAAATGTCAAATACCTGGGGCACCTGGGTGGCTTAGTCGGTTGAGCGTCCGACTTTCGCTTAGGTCATGATCTCGCGGTTCGTGGGTTCGGGCCTCGCGTCGGGCTCTGTGCTTACTGCCAGCTCAGAGCCTGGAGCCTCTTTCGGTCTGTGACTCCCTCTCTCTCTGACCCTCCCCTGCTCACGCGCTCTCTCTCTCCTAGAAATAAATAAAACATAAATTTAAAAAAAAAAATGTCAAATACCTGTAAAATATTTGAGCTATAGACTGAGATATGGTTCTTCTATGTTCCTTCCTTTTTGTTTGACCTTATGAAATACATGCGTTTTCAGAAGAAGAGAAAGATAAAATGAAAATTTTTACTTTAGTGTATAAAAAAATCTTAATTGCCCGACCCATTGCAGGTTACCATGCATGTCACCTCAAATCCTAAGGAGGAGTTTCGGTTATTTTATAAATTAACTTTCTTTTGAGTTAGAAATAATGATGTAATTATTACGAGTTTAATGGCCAAAACAATATTGTTTGTCTTGTGATCCAAGAATAATTATGCCAACTTTTTCCTATAAGCACAAGAAACACTGAAGAGGTTGCCTTTTATATTCAGAATGGATAAATCCTGTAGAAGCTAGGATATGTAACAGCTCCTCTTTTCAAGTCTTACCTTGTGCCAAGCATGACAACCCGAATGAAGCGGTGGTGTTAGTTCTGTACTTCACGCATAAGGAGAGTAGATAACTTGCTCCAAATCACAGGAGCTCTAGATTGTTGGAGGGCTTCAAACACAGGACTCTTGGATACCAGACCTTAAACTATACCAGTGGTGTCCACACCTGGCTGCACACCACCGTCACGTAGGGAGATTTTGAAAATACACGTAATCATGCCCTGTTTGGATGTAGGGAAAATCAGAATCTCCTGGGGTAGGACATGAGCACTGACCTCCTTAACCCCCAGCGTGCTTCATGTGGCTCATACGGAGCGGGACGAGCACGAGCGCACTTCCGAGTGAGCCCGGGGGAAACACTAAGCAGGCTACGGTATTCCCCGGCCTGCCCCTGCCTTCCAGATCCGTGTCCTTAATACACTTACTACAGTTAATTTTTTATTTGCTTCAGTCATCACCTGTCTGATTTCATTAGTAAAGTTACATGAGCTTATTTAAAAAAATTTTTTTTTTAATGTTTGTTTATTTTTGAGAGAGGGACCGAGCATGAGCAGGGGATGGGCAGGGAGAGAGAGGGAGACACAGAATCCGAAGCAGGCTCCAAGTTATAGGCTGTCAGCACAGAGCCTGATGCGGGGCTTGAACCCACGGACCATGAGACTGTGACCTGAGCCAAAGTCGGACGCTCAACTGATTGAGCCACGAGGTACCCCTTTGTTGTTGTTTGTATTGATGAACTTTTTAATTGAGTAAGTGGCAAACCAATAAACACATACTGGCTCATTTGCCTATCAGTCTTCTGTTTTCTTAAAAGAAGCATACTTACTTGAGGGAAGATAGGAAGTTCTACATTATTTTTGACTGCCGTGAGTCCACTGAATCAAACCTGATGTCAGATGAAAAAGAGCCAGGGAAAGAACTCATCAGCTTGCAGTGGAGAACTGGACCCCGTGATGACCACACAGTCACAGCGGCAAGGCTGGTAGCTGGCATTAATGGAGCACTTGCTGCATAGGGAGCCGGGTGGGTCAACTTAGCTGTCACCCAGTAGGCAGAGCAAGGATGTGAACCCAGAGCCGGCTGCAGAGCTGTGTTCCTAACCGTGGCACTCTTCTGCCTCCTTAAGTCATATTTTGTCTCACCTTGTGCTTTAAGTATTTTTTGACTTAGTGGCTAGCATTTAAAAAATTACAAGATGTTATATGAATATCAGGGTGTTTTGGTTTGTTTTCCTTAAAGTCCTAGGAGGAGGTCCGTTAACACTGGGCCTGCATTCCCACATGGTAGCATCTGGTTGACCAGTTGACCCCAGTGCCCATTGTTTCTTGTTCTCTTACTGTCACCTTTCCCTTGCTCACCCCTTGACGTCACCCACGTGGCCCTGTAGGGCGTTTCAGTTTGCGGTGTAGAATTGTAGAAACTCGCTTTTGTTTTTTTTTTTTTTTTTTTTTTTTTAAATGTTTTATTTTATTTCAGGATAGAGAGAGGGAGAGAGAGAGAGACAGCGTGAACAGGGGAGGGTCAGAGAGAGACGGAGTCACAGACTGAAACAGGCTCCAGGCTCTGAGCTGGCAGTCAGCGCAGAGCCCGACGCGGGGCTCGAACCCACGAACCGCGAGATCATGACCTAAGCGAAAGTCGGACGCTTAACCGACTAAGCCACCCAGGCGCCCCTGTAGAAACTCGCTTTTGAAGGCTAATACAAAGACTACAGTCAATCCTTGAACAACATGGGGGTTAGTGGTGCTGACCCCTTGCATAGTCGAAAATACATGTATCACTTTTGACTCCCCAGAATTTAACTACTCACAACGTACCATTGACCGGAAGCCTTACTGATAACCTGAACAGTTAACACATATTTTGTATGTTACATATATTATGTACTATATTCTTAAAATAAAGAGAAAAGAAAATGTTACTAAGAAAATCATAAGGAAGAGAAGATACACTTACAGCCCTGTACCGTATTTATAAAAAAAACTCTGCTTGTAAGTGAACCCATGCAGCTCAAACTCTGCTGTTCAAGGATCATCTGTAGTTTGCATTTGGATCTGCTCCTTCATTTTATAAAACAATGTGCTGCCTTTTGTTTTACTGCTATATTGAATGTATGCATAAAGAGACCAAGCTGCTGCTTATCCTGCTCAGAGTAGTAACCCTTTGGTTTGCATCTTGTAGACTTTTTTGTGCTTATATAAATAGAGGTCTTTGTTATGTAATGCAGGTAATTTTTTAAAAGTTTTTTGTTTAAATCTGTTAGTCAACATGTGGCCTGATACTAGTTCCAGGTATACAATATGGTGATTCAGCACGTCCATAAACACCCCGTGCTCAGCACAACAAGTGGACTCCTCTTTTTTTTGATGAAAATGCTGTATTTATTCTGTGATGGAGGGGTTGTCCCCTCCCCTGTATTGATTTAGGTAGCTCTCCTTCGGTTCCATTTAACAGCTACACGGTATTCCATCATATGAATGTACCATAACCTACTTAACCACTTTCCCACCCCCTTCCTCTGGCGCCCATCCATCTGTTCTCTGTATCTCCCAGTACACTTTTGTTTTGCTTTGTTTTTAGATTCCACATATAGGGAAGATCGTATGGCATTTGTCTTTGTGTGACTAACTTCACTTAGGAAAATGTCTTCAGGGTTCATCCTTGTTGTCACAAATGGCAGGATGTCTTTCTTTTTTTGTGACTGAATAATACTCCGTTTTGTATATGTATAAAATCTCGCACTTTCTTTATCCATTCCCCCACCAGTGTTCACTTAGGTTATTTCTGTATCTTGGCTGTTGTACACAGTGCTGCCATAAGCACGCTAGGGGAGGATTTCTCTTCCTGTTAGTGTTTTTGTTTTCTTTGGATAAATACACAGAAATGAAATTTGTAGATCATATGGTGGTAGGTCTATTTTCAATTTTTTGAGGAGCATCCACATACTGTTTTCCATGGTGGCTGCGTCAGCTTACATTCCCAGCGACAATGCCCAAGTGTTCCGTTTCCTCCACATCCTCGCCAACACTTGTTCCTCTTATCCTTTTGATAAGAGCCATTCAGTAAGTGTGCGGTGCTGTCTTCTTGTGGGTTTGGTTTGCATCTCCCTGATGATTCTAACCATGTCATTCTTAAGGGACCCTTAATTTCTTTGTTTTAACGGTGTAGCCAGAAATACTGTGTACGTTTCCCCTTTATGAACTCACTCCATTGCTCTTGTAAGAATGAGTAATGGAAATGGAGTTGTGAGCTCATTAGGTATGTGCCTTTAAATCTTTGATCAATACCGCCAACTGGTCCTTCGAAATGGCTTTACTCATGCATACTTTACCTGACAATGGAGGAGAAATCTCGTTTGTCCTTATTTTTGCAACCGTGATCAGTAAAAACTTTAATTTTCTTTTAATCTTTAATTCTCCTCATTTTTAGTGATATTGAGCCTGTTGTCAAGTTTATAGGCTACATAGATGTCTTCTTTGAATTTTCTTTTACTCACTTTATTCATTTTCTGTTTTTATTATTATAATCTTTTTTTTTTTAATAATTTTTTTTTAATGTTTTATTTATTTTTAGGAGAGAGAGAGAGACAGTGTGAGCAGGGGAGGGTCAGAGAGAGAGGGAGTCACAGACTGAAACAGGCTCCAGGCTCTGAGCCGGCAGTCAGCACAGAGCCCGACGCGGGGCCCGAACCCACGATCGCAAGATCATGACCTAAGCGAAAGTCGGACGCTTAACCGACTAAGCCACCCAGGTGCCCCTGTTTTTATTATTATAATCTTGATCTCTTGGAGTTATTTGTATTTTATAGATGTGATTCATTTTTTTAATTATGGGTACACATATTTTTTTCAAACTGTCCTTTAAGTTGTTTATGATGTTTTTCACTAGATAGAAATTAAAATTTTTTATTAAAGTCTTGATCACCTTAGTTTGTGAGTAGTCTGAGCTTATAAAACATTATATATTTTTTCTTTATTGTTTTTACATAGTTCAAAACAATTTTCTTACGAAAAATATTAAACCCAGATAAAACTACCCAGAATAATACTATGAATCCCTTTAAATCTGTAGCCCAGCACAGTGGTTATCACAGTGGTTGGTATATCAACTCCTGGCCAGTACCTACAGCCACACCACACTTCCTCCATCACTTTGAAGAAAATCTTAGGGATCATCATATTTTATCCTTAAATAGTTCAGTATGTTTCTCTGAAGGCTGAGGGCCTGTTCTAGAAATGTACTACAGTCCTGTTGTCACACCTGAAATGTAGCGTTAACTCCTGTGATCGTCAAAGATCAAGTTAATGTTTATATTTTGATTGTGTCATAGTTATCTTGGTTTTCTTTAAGAAATATTTTGCAATTTAAATCATCAGTTTTCAAATGATCACACACGGTAACAGTTCAGTATATTTCTTAAGATTAAGTCCCTCTCCCTTTTTTGACTTTTACCCTGTGTACTCTCCCACTATGAATTTTGGTAAATGTACCTACAGTTGTCCTTTTACATGTTTCCTTTTTCTCTGTGTTCTGTGTGAAGTGACTGTAAGGTCTAGTGGCTTAATCAGATTCAGGATTTCTTGATTTGATTGGTTGATTAGTGCCATTAATACTACTACATCGGGACACATACAACCTATAGACTGTCTCTTTGAGACATTCTAGTCCTTAGAGAATAGCCCTTTAGGGATGTACCATCAAAGTGCTGTGTTTTAGAGACGCTTGAATAATTCTTCTCATGGTGATGCCACTAACGACGTAGAGTTAGATTCTCTTCTTTTTCTGGTTATAGATTTAAAACAACAGCTTTATTGAGACAGAATTCACATACCATAAAATTCACTATTTTGAAGTGTTCAGTTCAGGGTTTTGTTTTGTTTTGTTTTGTTTTCACTATATTCGGGGTTGTGTAACCATCAGCGCCGTGTAATCTGAGAACATCTTCAGCATCCCTTCAGGAGGCCCCCGGCCTCCAGGCTTTCCGTCCGCCACCTGCAGCCCTGAGCAGCCACTTACTTGTGTTCCGTCTCTTTATGTTTGCCTGATCTGGACATTTCCCACGCATGGAATCCTCTCCGTGGTCTTTTAGGACTGGCTTCTTTCACGTCACCCATGTGGTGGCATCGGCGCTCCATTCCCCTGTGTGATTGAGTCATACTCTGTCACGTGGATGTACCTCGTTGTACTTATCCACTCAGATCTTTTATGTGTATTTTTTATTTTTAGGTATTGCTTTTTAAATGTGATTTTGCAAGAATTATGAAAAAGTACTTGGTTTTAAGAGAAAAATCTATGGAATAATATATTTTCAAGGAAATCTGATTTCTTTGATAAAGGTAGTCAAACTTTTAAAAATATTATGTTTTATTCTTCCATTTTTTAATATAAGCCATGTATGCAGTTTTCTTTATTTACTTCTAATATATGGCAAGTGTATTTTTACCCCTTAATGTTATACTTATATTAATATCTTTGTATAATATACTTACTGCTCTCTCTCGCCACACCATTTAAAAACATTTTTTAAATGTTTATTTATTTTAGAAAGAGGCAGAGCACGAGCAGGGGAGGGACAGAGAGAGAGAGGGAGACACAATCTGAAGCAGGCTACAGGCTCCGTGCTGTCAGCCGAGATCTGGACTCAGAACTCGAACTCACGAACCAAGAGATCACGACCTGAGGCAAAGTCGGACACTTAACCGATAGAGCTACCCAGGGACCCCCCCCAACCCAGCATTTTTTGGCTGTTATTTGTGGGTTTTCAACCATGAGGATATTGGAATTACCCTTTTTTTTTAAACCCAGGTTTTCATTTGAAGTAATTTTCTTTTACGGCCAGTGAAATGCTAAGCAATTGCATACGCACCTCCCTCCGCCCCCCACTCCCCGATTGTGATCCCTGTGGTGTATCTACAGTATAGCCCTACTGACCACATTTCTGCCCTTAACATTTCCCCTCTTTTCAGCTCTAGGGGACTATGTGCATGTGTTTTGATAGATGGAGATAGAGATTTAGAGTTAGACACAAAGTTTTTGACTTCTTTCCCTAAGACTCTTGTTTTGAATTGAAGTGTCCTGAGTCATTTCTCCATAGTAGAATCCTCACAAAGGGTTCATGAGAACAGTTCTGTGTTCTTGAATTTTCCAGTTTGCTGCATTTATTACTCTTGCAAGTCTATTTGGCTATAAAATCTTTGACTTATATTTTCTTTCCTTGAAGAAGTTTGATATATATTATGGTTTGTCTCTTGGCATGCAGCATTGAGGTTGGGAAGTCTGATGACAATATTTTTGTTTCTACTTGTAAGGCCTTTGTTCATCTGCATTCCTTATTTATGTATTTATAACCTGGATGCCCAAAAGATTGTTTCGCTTTTTTTTCCTTTTTCTTCAAACTGCAAGTAGTTTACTCGGTGTTGGTATTTTTGAATACGTGGTGCCCTTTTAGTATATGCTTTCACGTTTTGTTTGGTTTTTATCTTTTTTATTATTTCAAGTGAATTTATTTTAACTTTTTTCTGTTTCATTGGTTTGGTTTTCTTCTCTGGAAATAAATCACTGCTGTATATGTTTTGGATCTACTTTGCCTCTCTTCCTTTTTTTTTTTTTTTAACATTTATTTATATTTGAGAAACAGAGTGAGACAATGCATGAGTGGGGGTGGAGCAGGGAGAAAAGGAGACACGGAACCTGAAGCAGGCTCCAGTCTCTGAGCTATCAGCTCAGAGCCTGATGTGGGGCTTGAACCCACAAGCTGTGAGATCATGACTTGAGCTGAAGTTGGACACTCATCCGACTGAGCCACCCAGGCGCCCCTCTGTTACTTTATTTCAAATCTTTCCCTTCCTTCCTTCCTTCCTTCCTTCCTTCCTTCCTTCCTTCCTTCCTTCCTTCCTTCCTTCCTGTTATCTGTTTTGTTTGTGTTCATGCTTCTGCTCATTTGTTTTCTGTTTTTGAAATGATAAAAAATTATCTTCTGAGTACCATCATTTTATCAGTTTTCTAATTTTAATTTATGTTGTTCTTATATTTTGTATGGTTTTCTTTTAGCTTTTTTTTCTTTTTTTTTTTTTAGTTGGGCCACGGTTCTGTTTAGTGGGACTGTCTTTCTGGCATGCTTTCTTTGTCTGTAAGGCCGGTCAGCTCTTTCTTTCTCTGCTTAATAACCCTGTATGGATCCCAACCCTAGTGCATTCTACCACTGTCTTTTCCTGTTGCTCTTCTTTAAATATATTTGGTTTCATGAACTTTAAGGAAGGAGAGAGTTTAGAAAGTGTTTAGGTTTGTAGCTTTTGAGCTCCTTCTTCTAAATTGCAAAAAACAAAACAAAAAAAAAACCAGGCTTTCTTTTTGAGGTCTTCTGGCTGTGTTCCCCTCCCACTTCCGGCTCCTCTCGTTTCTCTACCTTGACTGTACTTTGCAGGTCAGTTGGGTTTTACTCCAGCAGGTTTGTCCTGGAAGAGAATTTTAGCTGATAGTTTTATGAGTCTGCGGAGCCTAAACCGCTTCAGCCCTTCTGGCCTATTGCTGCCCCTTGACCTCACTCATGAATCTGTGCCCAGGTCACTTTCTGTTTCACTGAAGTCTTCAAATAGAAGCAGTGAGCTTTCTATTGAATGGTCGTTGGAGATTGTGGGATTTGCCCCCGGAAGGCCTATCAGACCCCCTGGGAATCCCCTGGGTTTCCCCCGTGCCAGTGCTGATCCTGCAGCGTCCGGGATGGGTCCCCCCCTCCCCCCGCAGCTTGTCTACTTTGGACTTCATGGAAATACCTCGTCACCTGTTTTATTGGACGTGTGTTTTGTGGTCCTAGCTCTGTCTTTTCTTATGCGGGAAGCAAGGGAAATCGAAATTCTCCTGCCACCACTGTCTTTCCAGAATTCCTGTTACTATGTTGACCTGTACCAAATCGCCAGTTTTGGGTCATTTCACCTGCCTAAAATGACAGTTTTATATGGTTTAACCTAACGTATAGATCTGTGTTTAGGCTTTAGTCCATTTGGAGTCTTTCCAAATATGTATTTCTATACTGACACTAATACATGCTTAGGTTTCTCATATCAGACAAGAATTTCTACAGTAGCTACATAATTAAATAATTGATTAATTGTGACAGCATGAGGTCTAGTTATAGAGAGAGGTAAGGAGGTAATTTTTCAGTGTTCTAGAACATTGGATTATCCATTATTTTCCAACTTCTTCAGCTGCTGCCTACTTTTTTATGATTTAAATTATGGATAATTAGATATGTTTCTCTGCTGATCTGTTTACAGTACTTTTCTCTTTTAAATAAAGTAGTTTCATTAGTAATGTTTGCCATTGTGTGGGCAATTCTTCCTTTTCATTTAAAAAATTTCTGGGCTGCTTTTATTTTTGTATATTACTTTCTTCCACATGAGTTTTATTGAATGAATTTATCAATCCACACAAAATACCAGTGAGATTATGATTATAATTGTATTGCATTTTTATTGATTACTGTGTACGATGGAGTCAGTCCAGTTTGCCTGAATTGATCACAGATTTTATACCATATTTAACCCTGTATTTCTCACTGGCAATAATAATAAATGAAGGAAATAATAACAAATAGTGCCATTCTTGCACTTTATTGCCCCTTTCCAGGTTATGAGGTTATTTTTTCCTCATAATATCTTTTCTTTAAAAAATTCAAATACTCCTTTCTAGAAGTTGCACTGTAGGCTTTAACCAAGTTACCATCCTGGAGTTGTATCTGCCTATATAAGTTATGCTAATTTTGTGGCTTCTCACTTCTTGGGTATTTTGTCTTGGGATCTTTATTCTCATTTAATTTTCATTTGATTAGACCTTACTATATATACTTCCTCAGGTGCTTTTTTAGTGAAGATTAAAGAATTGTACTTGGAGTTCTTCCTTGTCTAAAAAGGTTTCTCCCTTTTTCTTCATGTGAATGCTCTCTCGACTGAAAACAGCCCTCTCCATCTCCTCCTTCTGTTCTTTCTTCCTGCCTATGATTCTTATGTTAAGCTCCTAGATCTGACTGCCATGTCTCTATTTTTCACTCAATATTTTCGTTTCTTTTTCTTTTGCTCTTTGTTACAGTGACAATTTTTGTAGTCACTGTCTAAGTTATTAATTTTTACCACTCCTGTTCTCACGGTCATATTGAATTTGCTATAGAAGTCTTGGTTTGTTAATTTTTTTTCCAGAGGACTTGAATGAGATCTTGCTGTAGAGTATTTTATGGTTCTCCCGTTTCCTACATGAAATCAATGTCAGCGTTTCTGATTCTTCACCTTGGTTTCCTTAGTTAAAATTGCCACTTCCTCTTCAGTGCTCAGTAAGTTTTTAATGCGTGCTCCTCCTTGAACAGGGATGGGCCCGCCAGGCACCCCTGGGAGAACACAGTTCCCCAGCAGCTGTGTGGGGCTGGCCGTTGGGTCTCCCAGGCGGTGTTGCCTTGCGCTATGGACAAGTAAGGATTGTTCCCGTTCCCAGTGAGCCTGCAGCACGTCGGTAAACGGGCTGGGATGCTAGAGAACGCCACAAGAATTCTTTAGAATTTTATCACAGGAAGTTCGCTGAATTTCGTAGAGCTTTCAGTAAGCCTTTGGTCTGATACCACTCTCTACACCAGGGAAGAACAAGTGTTTTTATTGCCTAAAGCTTCTAAACAGACATGTCTTAACCCTAACCACATTCATCACGTTTTAAAAATGATTTACTATTTTAAATACTCTGGCCTGTCATGGAAAACCAAAGTGTTTGTTAATTTCAGTGCAGAAATCTGTGTCGAGCATGAAAGGATGTGAGCAAAGGAGACCAGCTAATAGTTCAGTAAAGGACAGGGAACACAGATATGGGTGACACTAAGGCAGAATAGTTATAATTGGTGGTGATGTTTTAAATTGAGGAGAAATTGAGGTTTTCAACTTTTGTTGGCCTCTGTTTTCGTAATAAAAGGAGAAGTGAAGGTCTTTGGATGTGGTTGGTCACAGTTATGTTGCCAGAAGTTTAAGAACAATGGGAAGGTTCCAAACCCCCTATTTTATGAGGAAAAGCATAAGGCATTTGATGGAGTTTCCTGTAAGAAAGGGTGAGCAACACTGAGATTCCCAGGGGTATCAAATAGCATATTTGAGTGGGACCAGCCAGGTCAATTCTATGAATTCTTTTCCTGTCAGCATCATTTGGTATATAGCTCATGAGGGCCACAGACAGAAGAATTGTTTGAATCAGCTAGTTTTTATGTTGGCGTAAATGGCTCCCTGGTTTTGTAATCTTTCTCAAGTTTTAATAATTTCTGGTTTTCTCAATCTAGAGATAGTTTTGGATAATACTGTATATAACTGTAAGAATAAAGTGCTCTAATTTTCAGTATGATAAAATTTGTGATAAAAATAATGAACTTGATAGTTTTTCCACTATGCTTTTTTGGTAAAAATATTATACATGATGTTAATTCTTGTTATGATTTTCTATTACTTTTAGAACTGCTCGGGCCTATGTTAAACATGTTGAATTATTCTAAAGATGATCTCACCTGTAAAATTGTGATTTTTGTATCTTTGTCAGCAAATTATAGGAAGTAATAGTTAAAACCACAGCCATAGCACCTCCTTTTGTGTGCTCTTTTAACTTGTGTTGAATTTTTATTCTAGTTTTCCGAATTTCCAGACCCCATGTGGGGTTCAGATTATGTGCAGTTATCCAGGACCCCGTGTTCCTCGGAGCAGAAATGCAGCACTGTGTCGTGGGACGAGCTCCAGTCCATGGACCTGCCCTCGTTCGAACCCGCCTTCCTAGTCCTCTGCCGGGTCCTTCTGAATGTCATACACGAGTGCCTGAAGTTAAGATTGGAACAGAGACCTGCTGGAGAACCATCTCTCTTGAGTATTAAGCAGGTCTGTGTCCAAGACTCATTAAGAAATATTTAGCAATGATTATGCTGTCCTTCAGGCTTACAGTTTTTATTTTGAGGATTTTTGCGAATTGTTGCAAATTGTGAAAAATGAGTGCGTGTTAGTGTTGTTAAGCTGCCCTTTTAGGGTCATTTGAAATGTTCTTTGCAAGTGGTCCTCAAGGAGAAGATTGCGACTCAGCCTTCCGCCATCACTGTCCTGTTCCAGGAGGATGCAGACGTGCGGGGACGAAGTGACAGAGCCTCCTGACGTCAGCCAGTGAGGGCTGGGAGCTCAACTCACTCGTTAGGGACCGTTTAAGTTCCGTACATTTATTCATTGTTCCAGCGAAGCTTCCTGTACACAGGGCATTGTCCTTAGAGTCTGTAGCCGGGACACCTTTGGACTTTCTGCTTGCTTAGCCAATTGAGGGGTTTACATAGTAATGATGGCTTCTGTTTCCTTGGTTTTTATGAGTTTTAGATGGGATTTTCTAGGGAGTTTGATACTCCGGAGGTGACAGGAATGGCTGGAAGCAGTTGTGTCTAGGCCAGCAAATGCCAGCAAGTGTCTGGATTCGTACTTCAGAGTATTAACCATTCTGATACCCACTGTACACGATAAACATTTCTGATTTGGCGGGAAAAAAAGGTGTGTTTTTGTCAACTGTGTGTGTCTGTCCCCTGGGGATGGAAGGGGAATGATGGATGGCACCTGGGACAAGCATGGCCATCAGATAGGCCCAGAATAGGACTTGACTTTGTTGGTGTGGCTCCTTGTCGTCGTGCCTGGGTTCCCGGGTTCCAGCCCAGCAGCGGCCAGAGAGCCTTCTTCTCTCCCTCGCTCAGCTGCTCACCGCCTGCTGTGGCTGTGGCCGTGCCCGCACCTCTCACTTGTCCGCCTGCCCCAGTGGTAATTTATCAGGCTTTAGCCTGCCTGGGTACATACTGACTTCCTTTCTCACAAAACGAATATTCAGGAATATAACCTGGTAAAAACAAAACAG
This sequence comes from Proteles cristata cristata, assembly GCA_017311185.1. Classification (NCBI taxonomy): domain Eukaryota; kingdom Metazoa; phylum Chordata; class Mammalia; order Carnivora; family Hyaenidae; genus Proteles; species Proteles cristata. The sequence continues at coordinate 44,779 of JAESUZ010000744.1, forward strand.
AGTTTACTTTTTGCTAGTGGAGCTCTTGTGAAATTGAAACCGTAGTTTATGTTAAAATGTTTTTAAAAATAAAGAAAAAAAAACTTAGATGAATGTGGCAATCCTAGAATCGAAATAAAACCAAAATTTTGGCTTAAATCATTCAAAGATTTGGTTAGAAGCACCTAAGTGATATCTTTACCAGACAATTTACATCTGAACAGAACAGCTTTTTGTAGACGTCACTCTGGCTAGCCCTGGCTCTCTTACTGTGAGTAATTACTTTTAGAACCTTTTGAAGTGAGATTTATGTTTATAAAGGCAGTCTGTATTTGTATTTATTGTGGAGTATTTGACAAGTACAGAAAATGAAACAACAAAAATGAGAATTCTCCTGTGGCCCTGCCCCTCAGAGATGACCTCTGTAACTATTTTGGTGTATTTGTATCCCCCTGTTCATCCTACACATACAAAAGAAACAAGAGTACGGATTTTTACCATTAAATATTGTTCAAGAGTAAGATTTCAGACAGCTGCAGCCATGCTCTGCTGTCGGGGTCCGTCATATTGATGAGATCCCTGGTGCTTTAAGCCAGATGCTGTGAGGCAAGGGCCAGAGGGCCAGCGATCTCAGTCCTGTCACTGTTCCTCCTTCCCTGCACTGCTCCCTGGGCCGCACGTGGCCGGGTCACTCTTCGGTTTGTTTAGTTTTTGTTTCCCTTGACCTCCATCTGATTTCATCATGTTGATCTTAGGTTTGATTTTCAAGCTTCTGATGGTAAAGGCCACAAATCACAGTAATTACTATACCAAAGTATCAAACAGATTGTCGTGCTCTGTGGCGTGTAAGTATATTTGCGTCTTTATTATGTTTTTGGTTAAAAATAAGCAATTCATTAGGAGAGTTTTCTATCCATTGTCTTATATAATGCAAAACAGAAAAATAGATCTTACCCTGTGGGATGTATTTTCTGTATAACTTTATTTGTAGGGAAATGTATTGCCAGAAATCAGTGTTTGCCCGTATGATATTCTCTCTGTGCATTCATGCTGTAATATTAAATACTTGTATTTTCACTATTTTGTTCTTAATCAAGACTGCTAAGATAGTTATGTAACTAAGGCGATAAAGAATTGGAAAATATTTTAGGACTTTCAGAGTTTCTGAGGGTTTAAGAAGGAGACGTGTGAAGCTGATACATGGTCCAGTCATGGTGTGTGAAGTGACAGCTTGTGTGTCCCCCGCAGCTGGTGAGGGAGTGTAAAGAGGTGCTGAAGGGCGGCCTTCTGATGAAGCAGTACTATCAGTTCATGCTGCACGAGGTTCTAGACGACCTGGAGAAGACCGACTGCAACATCGATGCCTTTGAGGAGGACCTGCATAAAATGCTGATGGTGAGGCCCAGTGAGGGGGGTGGGGCTGGTTCTTGTATGCTTGTACCTGGAGGGTGGGGGGGAGGGGGGGAGGGAGGGAGAGGGAGGGGCAGACTTTAACCTGATTGTTTTCTAGTATTGGATTAAATTTCTTTCTCCTAAATCCACATTATAAAAAGCGCTCAATGGTTTTTACATTTGAGTTTTTGACAAAGCTTACCCTACGTCGTTAACTGTAAGATTCTTCATCTTAGAGCAGAATGGCCCAGAAATGGAGTCATAGTCTGGTCCTGTTTTGTTGAGTCATCTCGCCTCAGCTGTTCTGTAATGCCTGGCCCGCTCTACGGCTGGGAAGACAGTAGTGACAGTAAGAGGCTCCTAGTCTGCTGGGACCTGGGCTTGGGTGCTAGGTCCCCAGGCGGGATTCTGAGATGCAGTGACTGCTTAGAGACGGTCACGTAAATTAGCTTGGGCACCTGTGGGAGTGCTCAGCTTATTGTGGGTCAGGAGTTCGCTGAGGAACTGGGCCTATTTGAGGAATTAGAACGGGATTTGGCAGGAGCAGACCTGCCCAGAGGAGCTCCCTATTCCTTACACCATGTGTGCCGTACGCGTGCACACATTCTAACCCTAGTGCTGTTGCTCAGGCTAGTCCCTCCTGGTACACGTGTCCTTCCTCCTAATCTGTCCATTTAAGACTCACTTGCAGGTTTTGCTTTTCTTTGGAAGCTTTATCTGACAATTTCAGTCTTTAACATGCCTCTGTTGACACCTTCTCTGAACTCTGCGGCAGTCTCTGATAGAGCTGCACTGTGAGATACGAGATGGTGTACGACTCCCCTGCTCTCAGGTTTCCCTGACTACTGAATGTGTCATCAGCCAGGGGCTGTCTCCCGTGACGTCAGGTAGAGGAGAGTACACAGCGAGTGCACGCTGGATTGACTAGGGCATGTGCACAGGTGATTATGTAACCTGGCAGGTGTATGACACAATACAAGAATGACCATGCTTGTGTGGGTACATTGTTTGGAGAAGGTGTTCAAGACATAGTTTGCCTGCCATGTCACTGTGTCCTGCGTCAGGATGGCTGCAGCGCCTCCTGACACCACCCCCACTTTCTAGGCTAGAGGGAAAGAGAAGGGCATAACGGGAAATTGTCCTTGCCCGCTATGTCCAAAACAGTGAACGCTCTCCTGGAAGCCACACCCAGCAGATTTGCCCTGTGTCGTATTGGCCATACCTGTTGCGTGGCCTCATGAGTGTAGTGGAGGTTGGGGATTCAGATGTTTAGCTTTCCAGGCTCTGTAGTAGGACAGAGAGGAGAAGGTGGCTAGCAAGGGACTTCTATCTGGGGCATTACAGAAAAGAATTTTGAGTTTGAAATTATTTCTTAGGGGCATCTGGGTGGCTCAGTCGGTTGAGCGGCCGACTTTGGCTCAGGTCATGATCTCACAGTTCGTGGGTTTGAGCCCCGTGTCGGGCTCTGTGCTGACAGCTAGCTCAGAGCCTGGAGCCTTTCGCCTGTCCTCTCTCTCTGACCCTCCCCTGCTCATGCTGTCTCTCTCTCTCTCTCTCAGAAATAAATAAAAAACATCTAAGAAAATTATTTCTTAATTGTTTGGGGTGAATGCATAAAAGACCAGAGTGTGTAAACTGTGGCTACATTTTGAAATACTATGTATTTCTTTTTTAAATTATTATTATTATTTTTAATATAACTTATTGTTAAATTGGTTTCCATACAACACCCAGTGCTCATCCCAACAAGTGCCCTCCTCCGTGCCCATCACCCACTTTCCCTCCTACTTCCTACCCCCATTAGCTCCCAGTTCTCCCAATTTAAGACTCTCTTGGTTTGCCTCCTTCCCTCTCTGGAACTCCTCCCCCCTTCTCTTCCCCATGGTCCTCTGTTAAGTTTCTCAAGATCCACATATGAGTGAGAACATATGGTATCTGTCTTTCTGTGCCTCAGTTATTTCACTTAGCACAATACCCTCCAGTTCTATCCACGTTGCTGCAGATGGCCAGATCTCATTCTTTCTCATTGCCAAGTAGTATTCTGTTGTATATATAAATCACATCTTCTTTATGCATTTGTCTGTTGATGGACATTTAGGCTCTTTCCATAACTTGCCTGTTGTTGAAAGTGCTGCTATGAACATTGGAGTGCATGTGCTCCTATGCATCAACACTCCTGTATCCCGCAGGTAAACTCCTACGAGTACTATTGCTGGGTCATAGGGGAGTTCTATTTTTAACTTTTTGAGGAACCGCCACACTGTTTTCCAGAGGGGCTGTACCAGTTTACATTCCCACCAACAGTGCAGGAGGGTGCCCGTGTCTCCACATCCTCCCCAGTATCTGGATTCTCTTGATTTGCTCATTTTAGCTACTTTGACCGGCATGAGGTGGTTCTCAGTGTGGTTTTGATTTGTATTTCCCTGACGATGAGTGACATTGAGCATCATTTCATGTGTCTGTTGGCCATCTGGATGTCCTCTTTGGAGAAGTGTCTGTTCATGTCTTCTGCCCATTTCTTCACTGGATTGTTTGTTTTTCAGCTGTGGAGTTTGGTGAGCTCCAATAGATTTTGGATACTAGCCCTTTATCTGATATGTTATTTGCAACTATCTTTTCCCATTCCATCAATTGCCTATTAGTTTTGTTGATTGTTTCCTTTGCCTTGCAGAAGCTTTTTATCTTGGTGAGGTCCCAATAGTTCATTTTTGGTTTTGATTCCCTTGCCTTTGGAGATGTGTCAAGTAAAAAAATTGCTGCAGCTGTGGTCAAAGAGGTTGTTTCCTGCTTTCTCCTCCAGGGTTTTGATGGTTTCCTGTCTCACATTCAGGTCCTTCATTTTGAGTATATTTTTGTGTATGGTGTAAGTAAGTTTGAGTTTATTATGTGTATGTAAGTGGTCCAGTTTCATTCTTCTGCATGTTGCTGCCCAGTTCCCCCAGCACCATTTGTTAAAGAGGCTGTCTTTTATCCATTGGATACTCTTTCTTGTCTTGTCAAAGAGGAGTTGGCCATACATTTGTGGGTCCAGTTCTGGGTTCTCTATTCTATTCCATTGGTCTATGTGTCTGTTTTTGTACCGGTACCATACTGTTTTGATGATTACAGCTTTGTAGTAGAGGCTAAACTCTGAGATTGTGATGCCTCCCGTTTTGGTTTTCTTCTTTAATATTACTTTGGCTATTCGGGGTCTTTTGGTTCCATACAAATTTTAGGATTGTTTGTTCTAGTTTTGAGAAGAATGCTTGTGCAATTTTGATTGGGATTACATTGAATGTGCAGATTGCTTTGGGTAGTATTGACATTTTAACCATATTCTTCCAATACATGAGCATGGAATGCTTTTCCATTTCTTTGTGTCTCCTTCAATTTCCTTCATAAGTTTTCTATAGTTTTCAGCATACAGATCTTTTACATCTTTGGTTAGGTTTATTCCTAGGTATTTTATGGTTCTTGAATTATGAATGGGATCAGTTTCCCTGTAGCCCTTTCTGTTGCTTCATTATCGGTGTCTAAAAATGCAACTGATTTATGTATATTGATTTTGTACCCTGATACTTTGCTGAATTCAGGGATCAGTTCTAGCAGATATTTGGTGGAGTCTTTTGGGTTTTCCATGTAGAGGATAACGTTGTCTGCGAAAAGTGAAAGTTTGACTTCATCTTTGCCAACTCTGATGCCTTTTATTTCATTTGGTGTCTTGATTGCTGATGCTAGGACTTCCAATACCATATTAAACAAGTGGTGAGAATGGACCTCCCTGTCTTGGTCCTGATCTTGGGGAAAGCTCTTAGTTTTTCCCCATTGAGGAAGGTATTTGCTGTGGGCTTCTCATAAATGGCTTTTATGATGTTTAAGTAAATTCCTTCTATCCCGACTTTCTTGAGGGTCTTTATTCAGAAAGGATGCTGTATTTTGTCCAATGCTTTTTCTGTATCTATTGACAGGATCATATATTTCTTACCTTTTCTTTTGTTAATGTGATGTATCACATTGATTGACTTGTGAATATTGAACTAGCCCTGCAACCCAGGAATGAATCCCACTTGCTCATGGTGGATAATTCTTTTTATATGCTGTTGAATTCGATTTGCTAGTATCTTGTTGAGGATTTTTGCATCCATAGTCATCAGGCATATTGGCCTGTAGTTCTTTTTTTTTTGCTAGGTCTCTATCTGTTTGGGAATCAGAGTGAATCTGGCTTCATAGAATGAGTCTGGAAGTTTTTCTTTCATTTCTATTTTTTGGAACAGCTTGAGAAGGATAGATATTAGCTCTGCTTTAAATGTCTGGTAGAATTCCCCAGGGAAGCCATCTGGTCCAGGACTCTTATTTGTTGGGAGATTTTTTTGATAACTGATTCAATTTCTTCACTAGTTATGGGTCTGTTCAAATTTTCTACTTCTTCCTGTTTGAGTTTTGATAGCATGTCGCTATTTAGGAACTTGTCCATTTCTTCTAAGTTGTCCAATTTGTTGGCATATAATTTTTCATAGTATTCCCTGATAATTGCTTTTATTTCTGAGGGACTGGTTGTAATAAGTCCATTTTCATTCGTGATTTATCTGTTTGGGTCCTCTGTCTTTTCTTTTTGAGAAGCCTGGCTAGAGGTTTATCATTTTTGTTTATTTTTTTAAAAAAACAACTCTTGGTTTCGTTGATCTGTTCTGGGTTGTTTTGTTTTATTTTGTTTTTGGATTTTGTATTGTTTATTTCTGTCCTGATCTTTATTATTTCTCTTCTTTTGCTGGGTTTGGAGTGTCTTTGCTGTTCTGCTTCTAGTTCCTTTAGGTGTGCTGTTAGATTTTGTATTTGGAATTTTTCTTGTTTCTTGAGATAGGCCTGAATTGCAATGTCTTTTCCTCTTAGACTGCCTTTGCTGCATCCCAAAGGGTTTGGATTGTTGTATTTTCATTTTCATTTGTTTCCATATATTTTTTAATTTCTTCTCTAATTGTCTGGTTGACCCATTCATTCTTTAGTAGGATGTTCTTTTACTCCATGCTTTTGGAGGTTTTCCAGACTTCTTCCTGTGGTTGGTTTCAAGTTTCATAGCATTGTGATCTGAAAGTGTGCACAGTATGATCTCAATTCTTTTATATTTATTGAGGGCTGCTTTGTGACCCAGTATGTGATCTGTCTTGGAGAATGTACTGTGTGTTCTGGTGAAGAAAGTGTATTCCATTGCTTTGGGGTGTAGAGTTCTAAATATATCTGTCAAGTCCATGTGGTTCAATGTGTCATTCAGGGCCATTGTTTCTTTAGTGATTTTCTGTCTAGTTGATCTATCCATTGCTGTAGGTGGAATATTAAAGTTCCCTGCAGTTAGCACATTCTTATCAGTCAGATTGCTTATGTTTGCAATTGTTTTATGTATTTGGGTGCTTTCAAATTCGGTACATAGACATTTATAATTGGTAGGTCTTCCTGATGGACAGACTCTGTCATTATTATATAATGCCCTTCTCCATCTATTGTTACAGCTTTTATTTTAAAGTCTAGTTTGTCTTACAGAAGTATGGGTACTCCAGCTTTCTTTTGACTTCTAGTGGCATGATAGATATTTCTCCATCCCCTTAACTTTCCATCTGAAGGTGTCCTCAGGTCTAAAATGAGTCTCTTGTAGGCAGCAAATAGATGGGTCTTGTTTTTGTTTTTATCCATTCTGATACCCTATATCTTTTGATTGGAGCACTTAGTCCATTTACATTCAGTGTTATTATTGAAAAATATGGCTTTCGAGTCATTGTGTTCTCTGTAGGACTCATGCTTGTAGTGGTGTCTCAGGTACTTTGTGTTCCTTGCAGCAGTTCTCTTGTAGATTCCCCCTTAGGATCTCTTATAGGGCTGGTTTAGTGGGGATGAATTCCTTTACTTTTTGTTTCTTTAGGAATACCTTTATCTCTCCTTCTATTCTGAATGACAGGCTTGCTGGATAAAGGATTCTTGGCTGCATGTTTTTCCTGTTCATCACATTGAAGATTTCCCGCCATTCCTTTCTGGCCTGCCAAGTTTCAGTAGATAGGTCTGCTACTACCCTTATGTGTCTATCTTTGTATGTTAAGACCTGTTTATCACTAGCTGCTTTCAGAATTCTCTTTATCCTTGTATTTTGATAGTTTCACTATGATATGTGATGCAGAGGATCAATTCAAGTTATGTCTGAGGGGAGTTCTCTGTGCCTCTTGGATTTCAGTGTCTGTTTCCTTCCCCAGATTGGGGAAGTTGTCAGCTGCAATTTGTTCAAGAACCCCTTCAGCCCCTTTTTCTCTTTCATCTTTTTTAGGAATTCCTATGATATGGGTATTGTTCTCTTTGATTGCTTTACTTAGTTCTCTAATTCTCCTTTCATGCCCCTGGATCATTTTTTCTCTCTTTTTTTAGCTTCCTCCTTTTCCATAATTTTATCTTCTAATTCACCTATTCTCCTCTCTGCCTCTTCAGTCCGCACTATGGGTGCCTCCATTTTATTTTGTACCTCATTTATAGCATTTTTTTTTTTTTTATTTATAAGAGAGAGAGATTGAGAGACAGCGTGAGCAGGGGAGGGTCAGAGAGAGAGGGAGTCACAGACTGAAACAGGCTCCAGGCTCTGAGCTGGCAGTCAGCACAGAGCCCGACGCGGGGCTCGAACCCACGAACCGCGAGATCATGACCCAAGTGAAAGTTGGACGCTTAACCGACTAAGCCACCCAGGCGCCCCCTTTTTTTTTTTTTTAATATTTTTATTTCATTTATAGCATTTTTTAATTCATCATGGCTGTTTTTAAGATCCTTGATCTCTGCAGCAATGGAGTCTGTGCTGTCTTCTGTTCTTTTTTCAAGCCCAGTGATTAATTTTATGACTATTATTCTAAATTCTTCTCTTATGTTGCTTATATCTGTTTTGGTCAATTCTTTAGCTGTCACTTCTTCCTGGAATTTCTTTTGAGAAGAATTCTTCCATTTCGTCATTTTTGGCTAGTTTTCTTTCCCTTGTAAGTTTTAAAAGCTTGTTATGTGCTCTGCACCTGTGAGTACTGCTATAAAAGGGGTTCATACACTGTCCAGGGCCTGTCTGTTCAGGAGTTGTTTTTTGGAGAGTGTTACTTTCTCTCTGTTGTTGTGACTTTGTTTATTTTATTTCCCTACCCGAAGTGATGTTTTGGACCCTCCACCAGGTGTGCTTTCGTTTGTTCCTTGAAGTAGCCCCGGAAAGGAAAACAAACAGACAAACAGGAAACAAAATCACGCAAACACACAAAAGAAACAGGCAAACAGAGAAAAACGAAAAAAAAATCTAAAAGCAAAAAACCGGTAAAGAATAGGGTGGAGGCAGTGCTGATGGAAGAATGTATACAAAGGGGAGAGAAAACATGAGCAGTGACCACAGGGAGACTAAAAGGCTTAATCCAGAGAGAGAGAAAAGAGAATAAGGAAGGAGGCGAGGGAAAAGAAATGAAGATAAAGTCACCCAGACCAGATTATTCCAGAGAGAGAGAGAAAGAAAAGGAGGAGGTATAGAGTATGCATCAAGAGAATGGATTCAATATGTCTGTTAAGCAAACCACCAACCAGAGTAACCAGTCTAGAGGACAGAGGAAATAAGGAGGTGAATATCTGAATACCAAGAATTGACCCACAGTTACTCCAGGCGGTGCTGGTCTGGGGGGTGCTGCGGGAGGCCGTCTGGTTCTTCAGTGTCTCCGGCCCCAGGAGAGAAGCGTTACCCAGCACTTCCCGCCGCCACTGTGGGCCCGAGGGCCGATCCCTGCGGCTCCACCTTGGTGGTTGTGGGGAGAACGATGGCCCCCCAGTCCCTTCTTCACAGACCAGGTGCCCTGAATCAGCCCTGTGGATTCGTCCTCACTGCCGCGGGCGCAGACGAGGTGGTTGTCTCGCTCAGCCATCTCCTGTGTCCCGTGCTTGGCCGGGTTTTAAACTCCTGCTCAGTGCGCATTAACAGTGCTGTCCAAAATGTGCTCCTGCAGCCGTGCCGCAGCACTTCAGGGCTGGGGTCCGGGGTCTCCTGCTGCACACTGCACCCCTGGCCGCCACTGAACCCGGAGGGGAGTCCCCCCTCCCCGGGTATGAAACAGGGCAGCCGGCCCCAGTCTGAAGAAAGCCCTGCGGTTAGAGATGGGATGATCGATCCGTCTCCGCCTGGGCTGAGGTTTTCCTCTTGTCCAGACACAGTCCTCTGTTTCCCAGCCACTCTTTCTCTTCCCTTTGTCTCTCTGCAGAAGGGGATCCCTCCCCTCTGTGTCTCCGCGGCCCGTTTTATCTCCCCCAGTTCTCAATCACCCACCTAGGAGGCCATCTTCCTAGTAGACCCACCTCTTTTCCTCCCAGACTCTTAGGTTCCGTGGCTTTGGCCCTTCTTTGTGTGAGAGACGCGGGAGGTACGGAGCCCCCTACTTCTCGCCGTGTTGGCCTCTCCTCAATACGATGTCTTTCTTAGTCAGAAAAGTCTTTATCATTGAATGTCATGGTAAAAAACAAAAGCAAATTATTTTTTCTCTTTCTCCTGATGGATGGCTAAACCAGGAGTTTAAAAAGACAAAAAGCTTTCCAAACTCTCTCTGATGGTTTTACAAACACCAGTACAAGCACCCTTATTGTGCGGTCACTGAGGCAGGAAGGAGGAGAGTCAGGCGGATGAAGTGTGCCCTCCAGGCCATTCAGTTTCAGCGGCTGTGGTATGCATGTGGGGTGTCTGAAGGCCAGGTTTAGTGAGTTAACAAAATTTGCAGTAGCTCCGTAGAGCCCAGAGTGCTTGGGATTTCGCTTTGGTTTGGTACAATGATTTGTGTGACACAAGAGCTCACTTAGTTTAATCTCCATGATTTTGCACATGAAGAACTAGAAGTTATCAGTGGGTTTAGAATTGTGCCCCGAAGTGCGTTCAGTGGCTAATGGCACCTGAGGGAACCCAAACACGATCAGTGTTTTTTGATAGGAAAGAGAGCACGGCCTTCAAATTTCCAATCACGTTATGTTTACCACAACACCCTTGTCTTGAAACTCACCAAAAAATGGCAAAAGGAATGAAGAGTAAGGAAAAAATTCCGTGTTAAATAAAGGAGGAAATTTGGCACACTGTTCTCTCCTTGCCTGACCAAAAGACTGTTACAATTATTGCCTTGAAATTTGAACTAAAATGAGGATAGATGCAAGCTCTGCAGATCTCACAGCCTGTCCAGTGACCCATTAGAGCGGTGATGTGAGGGGGTGTGAGCGTCCGGGGAGAAGCAGGAGGGGTCCCATAGAGGACTTGTTGGTGGCCTGTCTGCAAGATGGGAGCATGAGGAGACACACCTCTGTTGTCTGAACGAATCTGCTGCTGCGGAGGGTGACGGGAAGACTGATGAGCAGGTCATGATGCAGAGTGTCGGTGACTTCGGGGTTTACTCCGTTTTCGTCATCGTTCTGACTCGTCACGGAAGCCCTCACGCGTGCAGCTCCAGGGCGTGACCTGGTGAGTGTTCGCTTGAGGCAGACTGAGGCCAAAACGGTCTCTGCTCATTTCTCTGGCCCTGGTCTTAGAAGTAACCAAAACAGTAGACATAAAAGAGATGTAGGAGCTTGTGGTTGATCTAAGGAAGCCACATAAAAGGAACTTAAAAGGAATGAAAATGCGATTATGATGAGCAACATGTTGTGGTTGCAGAAGACATAGGAGGGAGAGCAGAGGCCTGCGGCTCATGCCCCCGTAGGAAGACTGTGGGACTTTTCACATAGAACTTACTGGGGACCATGCGAAAGCTTTCGGGATCGACTCTGTTAAGGGAGAGAGTGAACACAGTGAAATGCGGGTGAGAGAGGAGGGAAGTTGATACTGCCATCTTCCTCAGATGCCGTGAGGAGGTGGGTCTCAAAACACAAGCTTTGAGGTTGGAGAGGTCACGTGTCAGGGTGTGTTTTGGAGTTGAGGAGATGAGGGATTCTGTATCTAGGGACTTCTCTTTGTTAGGAGGGGTGAGATCGTCTGCTGAGAAAGGCTGAGAGTGGGCACTGGCAGTTTGAGGAAAATGGAGTATTTCAAACTGTGATGTAGAGATAAGGAAAACGGGTCGAGTGGAGATAGAAGTGTCGCACATACCACGTGGTCAGGGTCATGACCTGTAGAGCAGGGCTCCTCCCCGTCCTGGGACCCTCACGACCCTCAGCTTGAATGTGGGGCGCGGGCTTGTTGGGCTCACTGTGCTGTGGACATCGGCAGGCAGGTGAGCCGAAGGGGGGTGGCAGGGTGTGGGGTGGTGGCAGTGGTGTAGAGAACTGACCTTGTGGGCTCTGAGCCCAGTTAGCAGGAGAGGGAGTGAAGAAGGGAGTAGTGAACTGGAGAAGAAGAGAAACCCATGGACTGGGGTTCAGATAAGGTTTTAATAAGAGAATTCAATAGGAGATCGGTCGTGGTGGTAGCAGTTGAACAGAAAACCCGAAGGAGGTGAGGAGGTTTTAGAATCTGGTGTTTGGACAGATGGTCTGGGGTCTGGAGGTCCTCTGTAATGACAAGACCCGGGATGAGTCACAGCGTGGTGGCTGAACCTGAGGTGGAGAGAAGACTGTGTTGGACGCCAGCAAGTGAGTGACAGGATGACAGGCAGTCGGAAATCAGTAGGTGATGGGACGAACAAAGGGTTTGATGGTATATCTGATGACGCAGGTCTCAAAAGGGAAGGCATCTCGTTTGTGTCGGTGTTGAGTAAGACCATAAGAGTAGTGGTTTGAAAGTAACAGTGACGCGTGTGAGGATGCCAGCTGCTGGCGGCCCTTGGGTACGCGGTCACACGGGTGCCCCGTGACAGGGCTGTGAGGGGGCAGGGCAGTGCAGTGGTCGGGAGACAGCCGGGCTTGAGGGGGGCCGGGGAGAAGCAGCAGCACTCCGCGAAGCCAGAGGGGGTCCTGGCCTCGTATTTAAGAGTTTGTTTCATTTGGACAAGAAGGGGGTACACCCATCCATTGCAGTTCCATGTACCCAGACCCCTGTGTTCATAATGGAGCCCAGACTGCAGATGCACACCACCAGAGGCATCCAGAGACACAACAGAAGATGGTTTTTTCTGAAATAAAGACCTGAAATTTTCCTACTGAAAATTAGTACTGGATTTCAGAAGACGTTCAGTCCAGTGAACACTAAGATGTGGCCTGGGGAAGTCACGGAGATCCAAGACTAGGTCCAGAATCCTGTAAATCCCCCAGCAGAGAAAAAGCAAGTCGCCTCAGGGTTTGAGGAGAGTGGAGACAGCGGAAGACGAGGCTGGCGTCAGGTTTCTTCGCTTGAACAACACACGGTGGCATACCGTAGTTGGGGAGCAGTGCCTGAAAGGTTCTGAAGCTGAGAATGTGTAATTCAGGTATTTTATACTCAGTCAAGTTGTCCTGTCAGAGAATCCTCAGACAGTGAGCTCTTGTAATCCAGTGGTTGTGAACCTGCCTTGAGAAAAGCTGACTGACAATAAAACCCTAGGGAGCAGCAGACACATCACAATAAGGATGTAGGGGTGGGAGCTGTTGCAGTAGGATTTGTGGTGGACACAAACCCCATTTCAGAAAAACTGGGTATTTGGGTGAGAGATCATAACTTACAGGTCATACATCTTGAAAAAAACTGTGTCATAAAAACCCAGGTGTCAGGAAGGGAGGGTGGAGAAAAGTGTGCTCTTTTCGTCTCAACACGGAAGATACTGTCTAAAGTTAAATTAGGTAATTAAACAAGTAAAGATCCCAGCCTCTTAAAGGAATAATTTTATAATACATTAATAATGAAATTTTCTGGGTGTTATCATCTTGATTTTTTTTTACTTCTGTATACATTGTGAACAGTATTTTCTTGGTAATTTGAAGGGATTGTAAATAATGTGTTAAATTGCCAAGGTGTTGAGTCGTGCAGTTTAAGAGAGATCCCCTGTTAGACCTCAGTGACGTGATGAAGAATCTTGCTTGTCTCGGGGCTGTGTGCCTCAGCGTCCCCTCCACCTTGCCCTTCTCATTTGTGGCTCTCAGGTCAACAAGTGAACGTTGTGAGCCACCAGGTTCTGTTCTCAAGTCTCTCCCTTTATGTTTCTTTATTTTAAGGTGTATTTTGATTACATGAGAAGCTGGATCCAAATGCTACAGCAGTTACCTCAAGCATCCCATAGTTTAAAGAATCTGTTAGAAGAAGAATGGAATTTCACCAAAGAAATAACCCATTACATCCGGGGAGGAGAAGCACAGGCCGGCAAACTTTTTTGGTAGGAACCTTGTGGACCTGAGTGCACCTGCCCGTCCTCCCCCCACCCCACCCCACCCCCGCCCGGCTCTGCTTCACGTGTGCATGCTCGGTTATGTGAAGGTGACAAGCAGTCACACGTGCATGTGCGTCTCTCTCCTGAGTTTTGTTGTCCTGGGAGCTCGGCTGCTCGGCAGGGGGTGGCTTGCCTGGTGGGGACATTTGGCCCCTTCTGGAAACAGTTTTGATTGTAATGACTGGGTGGTGCTCCTGATTCGAGTCTGGTGACACTGCTGAACATCCCACAGCACAAGGACAGCCCCCAAACCAAAACTCCCCCTCCCAGAGTGCCAGGTGCGAGGCTGAGAGCCCTACCTTAGCAGAGACACCCTGAGGCCTCACAAGAGGGGCACAGTGGAGGCCTCGGTGTCCCAGCCTCGGCAGGGTGCTGGGTACCTCAGGCGCGGTCTCTCCTCGCTGCAGTGGGAGCGCGACATTAACCGTGGCCTCTCCTGACGAGGGCAAGGTTAGACATGTGAACGGACAGGAGGCGAGTGTGGTCTCCAGTGATCTGGAAAGGGACAAAGGGATGTCCCTCCTCCGGGAGCCGAGTGTCCAAGGCTGTGTGCGCCTTGGCGATCTCTGCCAGGGATCCCCTCCTCGCTGCCGACCCCCAGCTCTAGGGCTCTACACTTGGCTGCTGGGGTGGGCACCACCTCCTCTCACTTGCCTCATCAGCCATGTCATTCCCTCTGTCCCCTTGTAGAAGTCTTCGTGTGCTCAGCCCAGCTTCCCCTCCAGCTCTGCCTGTTCGGTCCCTCTCTGTCCCCTGCGCAGCACCCAGAATCCCTCTCCTGCCCTCACTGTCCTCTGCCTGGATTGAGAGTGAGCAGCTCAGTCTTTCTCTGAACTCCCCTGCCCTTCAGGCCCTGCCTTCCTGTCTGGAAGAAGGTTTCGGCAGTCCGCCTTCTTAAAAAGTGCTTTCACTGCCCTTTTCAGCATCTTGCCTTCTCTTAAATTCTGGTAATTCTGCCTCACCTGTAATTTCCTTTGTTTGCATTTTCTGTTTCCAGGCTGTCAAGCTTTGTTGAAGAAATTTTTTTAGAAGGTTACTGTTCATTTGCACTACAAATCCATGCCATGTAATTTCGCCGCATCCTCATTTCCTCCTGTCGGTTTTTTTGTTTTTATCTGTTGTTTGTCCTTCACCGTCTGTACGGGGCAGTGTCTGAACATCACCTTCCTGTGTCTTGTTCTGAGCAGTTCCTGACTCGTTTCAGGCCCCTGCGCAGGGGCTGCACCCCGCATGCTGGGCGGTCTCCTTTCTGGGCCATTCTCCTGGGTTCCATCAGTCTTAGAGTGATCCCTGGCTCCTCTCTCTGCCTCCCACACGACCTCTATGCCTTTCGGCAGTCCCTGCGGGATTTATCCAGTCGGACCTCTGCACACCCTCCTTGTGTGCCCCCCTCCCAGGCTGTCACCTCTTGCTTGAATGATTGCTGGCACTCTCCCAAGGAGACTCTGCTTCAGCTCTTCACCCTTTGGTTTACTCTCAACCCCACAGCCAGACTGATCTTGTTAAAATGCACGTCAGACCATTTTCTCCTCCATTCCAAAGACTCCAGTGGCTTCCCTTCTTCCTCAATAAAAGTGAGAGTTCTTGAACATGGCCCGTAAGGCCAGACATGGTCTGACTTCACTGACTGCCTGTCCCCTTCTCCTGCAAGGCCTCTGGCCTTACTGGACAGCCACCGTGGCCTCTTTATTTTTCCCAGACTGGGCACGCTCTTGCCTCCAGCCCTTTGCAATTGGTGGTTCCTCTACTTGGACTGCTCTCCCTCCCGTTATTTTCATGACCCATTTTCTGCTTCCTTTGGGTCTTTGTGTAAATGTCACCTCTTCCATATTTAAAATGGAAATTCTTACCCACAAATACTTCTTGGTTTCCTTTCCTCTTATTTCTCTCCATAGCACTTAATGGTATCTGAACTACTCCATATTTTCCTTTCTTAGTTTACTTCTTGTTTTTTCCTGTATTCACTGGAGTGGTTTTATCGGTTCTGTTCACTGCTTAGCACATAACAGATAGATACTCAGTAGTTGTTGGGCAAACCCTTCGTGGGTCCCCTCCCCCACTACTGTTTGACTCCTCTACTGTTCTGAAAGCAGGTCTGTAATCAGGTTACTTTCCCACTCAGTTACTGCTGAAGGCTGACCTCTCGGTCCAGTGACTGAAGGTCGGGCCCTTAGCAGGACATGCAAGGCCTTTTGCAGCCTGGCCCAGCTCACTTTCTTGGTCTTGTCTCCCGCCCCCCCACCCCCACCCCTGCCACTCCTTTCGCATTGTGCAATTTCTTTTCACAACTGGCCCTCTTGCTTACCACCTCTTCATGTCTTCCAGTCACATTCACTATTCTTCCTGGGCTTCCCTTCCCCTCCTCCGTTCCCTTGCTGACAAGAGCCCCTCTTCCCCTGCTCTCTCCTTTGCACTCCTGCATCGTGTGCAGGCCCCGCACAGCCAGGCCTTGAGCGGGATGTCGTCCCTGTGTCCTGACAGGCCCCCTGGCACTTCCCTTTCGCGGCGCCCGCCACTGCTTGTGCGCTCACCTGCTCTGTCCCTCTAGATAGAAGCGCCTCTTTTTGAATGTAGAGGCGGGGAAGCTGCTGTTGGATCCTTACTTCACTCATTTTGGATTGTTGTATACACTCAGGCTTACGATTCACCCTGGTGTCTAGATATGTACTCAGCGAGGAGCGTCCGCTGTCTAGAGTATTTCGTGTTGATGGACTGGGCAGAGCTAACTGTGGAGGAAATTTGTAGAAACAGTTGCATTTAAGGAATTAACTATGTTTTCTTGTGTCATTATTTAGCTTATAAAGCTTTTTTAAGAAACATCGGGTCATAGATATATGTTTGAGGCCATTTTATACTATTTTATACTTTTAAGTTGAAAATTACATTTGTGTAATAATTACCTAGCTGCTCTGAATATAATTTAAGAACAAAGATCAATACATGCCCTAGTTGAGATTTCCCCATTTTCACATTAATCATGATTTTATTTATAGTAAAAGAAAATTCTCACCGTTGTTGATTCTCAGACTGTTAAAACAGAAGCCGAAACTCGCAGCTTCTCAGTCAAGACATAGAGCGAGGACGGTTTTTCTTCTCTGGTTTACTTTTGTACGTTTGTTCCCTTAGTGACATCGCAGGAATGCTACTGAAGTCGACAGGAAGTTTTCTAGAGTTCGGCTTACAGGAGAGCTGCGCCGAGTTCTGGACCAGTGCCGACGACAGCAACGCTTCAGACGAAATAAGGTCGTGGCCTCGCTCCTGCCCTCTCCCCTTCCTTATTCCACAGACTCCTGCTCTTGGTGATGAGTCTAGAATGCTCCTTGTTGAAACCAAATGGTTGGACTGTGGGGATTTCCATAGTAGATCTAAAGACTTCTGGTCATGACTGTCTTATCTTTCCATGTACTCTCTTCATTAGAATTTTCTGTGACATTTTCTTTGAAGGTGAATTTAGAATTTAGTAGCCTAATGAAAATAGTGTCTTTTGAGAAAGGGAGAGAGAGTTTAAGTGACTGAAAATGAGTGGAGAGCATTCATCCCTGTGTTCTGGAATGTCTCTAATCAAATAAATATGTTTCTTTCTGTCTTTTAAAACCCTGTAGCAGTCTGTTAATACATTCAGTAGACGTTTGGTGCGTGGTCATTGTTTTTATGCATAGCTTATTCTTTCTCTTGAACTTGAAGCTCAAGTACATGAAACCATGGCTTACATGTCTGTTTGCATTTCCTCCAATTCCACAAGTTAGTATTCAGGTTGGACCACGTTAAATTGCGGTTTTTGTGGCACGTGTGTCAGCCATATATTTGTGGTCAGTTATCTGTGATATCATATGATTCGACCTTAGGAAATGCTCAAGGGGAACTGACTTCTCTAGAGCTGAAATGTTTTCTCTCACCATCCACAATTTGATGAGAAGCACATCTTGGGTTTCAGAGCACCTGGGAGGTCATCACGCCAGAGTTAAAGAAAGAAGCGTTTACACAGGTTCTTACCTGGGACAGTACTAATAGCTGAGAATCAGAAGGAGTCAGCTTGTAAAAGGTCCTGCGGGTTTGGGAGGTAACATTGTGGATTCATAATAAACAGGGAGTTGGAGATGTAAGATGGTGAACGAGAGAAGGATGCAGAGGCTGCTCTGGTTCTTATTAGTGGTGGATCTAAAAAATGCGCTCGGGTGCCAGGGCTGGTTCAGGTGCTGGTATGTGCTGTGTGCGTGTGCTCAGGTGCTGAGTGTGCGCTCACATGCGGGTGCTCGGGTGCCGGGGCTGGCTCAGGTGCGGGTGTGCACTCGGGTGCTGGGGCTGGCTCAGGTGCCAGGGCTGGCTCAGGTGCTGGTGTGCACTCATGTGCGAGTGTGCGCTCGGGTGCTGGTGTGCGCTCGTGTGCGGGTGTGCGCTAGGGTGCTAGGGCTGGCTCAGGTGCTGTGTGCACTTGTGTGGGAGTGTGCACGTGGGTGCTGGTGTGCACTTGCATGCGGATGTGCGCTTGGGTGCCGGGGCTGGCTCACGCTGGCTTGTGCTGGCTCTGGGGGACTAAAGTCCGATCGTGCACACCTCTCCCCCAGTCATTGCTCAGTGCTGTCGCAGTGGTAGCTTGCAGTCAGCAAGGAGGGGAGTATTTACACCACAGAAATCACAAGACACCATACAAGCTAGGAACTTGAGGGGGGGCCGGTTGTTAAACATTTACCATTCCACCACTGTATTTTCCTTTTTAGTAAGATTCTGAGTTGGGGGTCAACTTTTAGGAATTTTATCTCAAACTCTTAAGAAATTATTATAATGAAATCTTTAGAAAATTGAGCTTACTGTATTTGAAGGTTATTGTACGTGACTTACTTATTTAAAGAATAAAAGTACCCTCTAGAAAACATGAGAGAGCGAGCTTCTGAGTATTTCAGATACATTCTCAATAATCGCTTGCTCCCATTTATCCAGTTTTCAGTCTTTGTTAATGCGATTTGACTTCGTCTGTGTTGCTATTTCCTGACACACTCCCTCGCTCTAACTGGATTGCACTGACTTTACAGGCGGTCTGTGATAGAGATTAGTCGGGCGCTGAAGGAGCTCTTTCACGAGGCCCGAGAAAGAGCCTCCAAGGCCCTGGGATTTGCCAAAATGTTGAGAAAGGTGAGTTAACTCCTGACTGATTGTTTAAAAGGTTTCCTTTGCCTTTTTTTTTGTTTGTTTGCTTAAGCGAACCCTAAAGAACTTTCTTTGTAACTGTGATCCTAGGACCTGGAAATAGCAGCAGAGTTTGTACTTTCAGCCCCAGTCAGAGACCTTCTCGACGTTCTGAAATCAAAGCAATTTGTTAAGGTAAGTAAGATGCTGTAAATGGAATATTTTACCTTTCTTGTTTTTCTCTAAAACAGACAGACTTTATCTTAATGGTCCAGATGGTAAATATTTTAGGCTCTCCTGGCTGTACTGATCCCAGTAGAAAGATTTTCTCATTATTTCTCAATGAAATAATTAGAAAAAGTTTTTCGTACTTATTGACTTGCTTTAAGAATGTAGATACAGTCAGGGCACCTGGGTAGTTCAGTTGGTTGAGTGACTTCGGTTCAGGTCATGATCTCACGGTTCGAGCCCTGTGTCGAGCTCTGTGCAGACAGCTCAGAGCCTGGAGCCTGCTTCGGATTCTATGTCTCTCTGTCTCTCTGTCCCTCCCCTGCTTGTGCTCTGTCTCTCTCTCTCTCTAAAAAATAAACATTAAAAAGTTTTTTAAAAATAAATGTTAAAAAAATTTACAAAAAAGAATTCAAATAAAAGTCATCAAATATTTACTTGTATTATTAAAATTAGCTGTGCACATACTTAATATATGTAGAATAATAATGTAAAATAACAAAATAATCATTGATTTTAAGTAGTTGTTCTGTGTTTCACCCTCACACTTCCTGAAACAATTCAGACTCTTTATTGGAATGCTTGCCATCAGTGTCCCACTCATCACTGGACCCCCTTTTTGAGTCACCATATTTACTCACATTTAAGTGGTTGGACGTTGAGCTTTGACAGACTCTGTGTACGATCTCGTTACTGGAAATTTTATTCCAGGCCCACAATTTTATCCCGCCTGAATTTGTGTGTGATTTGCACAATGTCACATACATGTTCCTTGTTAAAACGATCTTTAAAATAAAGGCTTTCTATGGTGTCCCCACCAAGAATAGTTAATGAATCCACTATTAACATTTTTTGTCTCTTTATCAAGTGAGGTGACTTTCTGTAAGCAATGCAAAGTAGCACTGATCGGGGTTGTTTGAGGCCAGCCTTCCTCCCCTGAAGGGTATTTTCGTGCTTACTGGGAGTACAGTGGTTGGAGGGTGCCCTGTGGCTTCCCCGGGCTTCTCAGGCAGAGTGCTCCCGTGCTCTCCTCCTCTGCCTCCTGTGCGGCCCTGGACGCCCCTGGTGCCCTCCGTGCCTTCCGTGCACATGCTGGTCCTTTCCCGGTTGTGTTTTGTTTCTTAAATTCCATTTCTGTAATGGGTGACATTCCCTAATTTAAGATTTTGGGTCATTTCTTTTGCAGGTACAGATTCCCGGCTTGGAAAACTTGCAGGTGTTTGTCCCAAACACTCTCGCTAAGGAGAAGAGCATTATTTTGCAGCTACTCAATGCCGCCGCAGGAAAGGACTGCTCCAGAGAGTCAGATGATGTTCTCATCGATGCGTATCTGCTGCTAACCAAGCAGTGTGACCGCGCCCGGGGTGCTGACGACAGCTGGGCCTCGTGGGAGGCACAGCCCATTAAGATCGTGCCTCAGGTGGAGACCATTGACACCCTGAGAAGCATGCAGGTGTGTGTCACTCCCGGCTCCGCCCCCGCTGCTCCCCGCCCCCCACCTTGCAGCAGGGCTCTGGACTTCCAGTACCTTTAGGGAAAATCAATTGTTAGCAGCTCCCGAGTGCTTGCTTTAACTGCCACAGTCATCTCCAGTGTAGACGTCCCCCCAAGTATGCCTTGATGTTTTCCTACTTTTGTAGCACACCTTATGCAAAACTCTCCCTTCAGAGTTTTATTTATGTCTTTTCTGAGTTCAGTCGTGGTCTGTGTACTCAGGTCACAGGCGCCCTCTCACCTGTTCACTCTGCAGTTCAGAAATTCTGCCTCTTCTGTGCTCCGGCCGACTTGCTGTGAGCCTCCATTTTTGTAGTGAAGGCTTTTACGTACTCCCCGCCCAGCAGGGGGTCCCATGGTGGTTCCTGTAACTCATTAATTAAAACCTGGAGGAAGCCCCCTGTGTGTTCTGCGTTGGGCCGGCCGCGGCTGAGCACACGGCTGGCGGTCTCCTCCACACCACCTGCTGTCTCATTCGTGTTCTCTCCATGAACGGTACTCTGTCCACTCATGTGTTCAAACCAGAATGTGACAGTAAACTCGTGCTTCCACCCCTCCGGTTAGTCATCAGCCCCAGCACATGCGAAGCAGTCCGGGTTGTGACACTTTCTCTGCCGTCCAGGGCCCCACCACAGTCAGCCTCTGTAATCCTGGACCACGGCAGGGTCCCACTCCCAGCCACACCTTCCCTCTCTCCAAGTGCGTGTTTGCTGGGTCCTTCCAGAATGATCTTTATAACAGGCAGCTACGACCACATGACACCTCTCTGCAAAATACTGCAGTGACTCACTGTCCGTTTCGCCTGTTTCATGGAAAGCCACTCATATGACTTTCTCTTATTCCTGCATTTTCCAGTTTCACGGACTGGTGCAACACACACACACACACACACAGACACACACACACTGCTGCAGGAGTATTGAGTTACTTGTGGTTCTAGGATGTTCTGAGACATCATGCCCACACAGCTCTGGGATCCTTCCCTATCGTGTGGAAGACCTTAGACGTGGTGCCCGCTGCTGGGCGTAGCTCTGCTTGGAAACTGCTTTCTGACCTGGTGGTTACTGGCCCAGTAGCTCTCTGAGGTTGGCATTGTGTTTGGACCAGGGGTTGACCTGGAATGGGGACCCGTTAAGTGGGTCTGTTTTTAAGCCCTGTGCTTGGTTTTCCTCCAGGTGGATAATCTTTTACTGGTTGCGATGCAGTCCGCCCGTCTCACGGTCCCGAGGAAAGCTTTCCAGCAGTGCATCGAGGGGCTCATGGCGCTGCGCCAGGAGCAGACATCCAGCCAGCCGCTTGTCGCCAAGGCTTTGCAGCAGCTAAAGGTATTTCAGTGCCGCCTCTACCTCGGTGACCGTCCCTGCCTCCTCTACTTTAGTTACTGCCCACACCTCACCTGCCGCCCCTACCTTAGGTGCCTGACTTCTGTCCGGGCGCAGCAGTGCAGTACCACGCAGGGGGTCTGAAGCCTGGCATCGCCCTCACCAGTCCCCCTCTTCACAGTACACGTTTTCCCACCTCCTAACTAAAAATTTCTTTCTTGGAGCTGTAGGACATTGGAACTGAAAGGGATAAAAATCTGAACGGCTATGTGGTTTCTTAGTGGCTTGCGGTTGGTTAGTAGCCAAGTTGATATTGGGATTTAGGTCTCTTTATTTCTAATCCAGGTTCCTTCTTTAGCAATTACCGGTATTTGCTGGAGGTTCTCCCAGTCAGTGATGTGTCATCTAAACGAAGATTTCTTTATTATTTTCTTTGACAGATGCTTCAGCCAAAAACCAAGTAGAGAAAGCAGTTGTAGACAGGCAGCAGGCTTTCAAATTTAGGGCAAGCAGAGCCTCACCTTCTTTTCCGGATATTTCCTGTTTTCACCACTTCTACCTTGTGCCCCAGTCATCAGTTGTAGTCTGATCCAGGCTGTTCCACAGGCCGTCGGCTATGCCTTCTTAGTCACATCGAGGCTTGACTTCTTGAAGAAGAAGCACTTCTTGAAATTATAAGTAGTTTGATAAGCATTTGTTTTTCTTCTGTTCATCTGATTTGTCTTATTTACCTGGAAACACATTCTCTCATTGATTGCCTTCCCACTCCAATACCAGGGCAAGGGACTTTGTCTTTTCTTTTGGTTTGAGTCAGTGAACTCTGGAGAGTGTAAAATTGTATAAGGTAGTGATTATTCCTGAGCTGCAGGGATTTATGGCCTTATGGACCTCAACTGCCACACTGAAGAGGAGGGAGATCTGGGAATTACCACCACGGAGGCATTCCAGCTTGTAGGATTTCAGAAGATCCAAGCAGGGAAGGAACATTCCCCTGGGTCAGGGGAAGCGGAGCGCTCACCTAATATCAAATAGTCTGACTTGGCTGCATCATGAGGGACACAGTAGAGAGTCGTGGGAGATAAAGCTGGTAAAATTAGGTGGTTAAAAATCAGGATGTTAAGAGACTTTGGGTTTTATTTTTTTTCTAACTCCTCAGGGAGTTGTTGAAGATTTAGGAAGAGCATTTTGGAGCAGTATGTAGGGGGAGCTCCTATGGAGACTATGTGTACATGCCTGTGTGTGTCGGGGTCAGGGAAGGGGTCCAGCTCGGAGCCTCTGGAGTCCTGCCTGCGGACACAGCCGAGGCCCGAGTGGGCACAGGGCTTGCTGGCCTCAGCAGTATTCCCATTTTCAGTCAGTAAGTCTTTGTTTTGGGGAGTTGTCCCGTTTTGTAGGGTGTTTAGTAGCATCTCTGGTTTCCACACACTAGATGCCAATAGGTTTCACACCCCGTCTCCCCAGGTTTTGACAACCAAGTAGACATTGCAGTGTCCCCTTGGCACGAGGCAGGGAAAATTGGCCCCAGCTGAGAACACTTGGACCTCTAGCACGTAGTGGCAGGGAGACGAGAAGAAGAAGAGTCCGTGTGTTGGATTGAAACCACACTTAGACTTTAGCAACCAGCCCGTGGGGAAAAAAGCTGCTGGTCAGTGTGCAGAATATTGAAGATGAAGGCATCTACTCAGAGACCACATAGTAATTAGGCATTATATTTTTTAAGTTTATTTTTAGAGTGAGGGAGAGCAGGGGAGGGGCAGAGAGGGAGAGAAAATCCCAAGCAGGCTCCACACTATCAATGCAGAGCCCTATGTGGGGCTCCAACTCACACACCTTGAGATCACGACCTGAGCCAAAACGAAGTCAGACGCTTAAGTGACTGAGCCACTCAGGGCCCCTGGACATTATCGTTTTAAGCGGACTTATTTTGGGGGCACCTGGGTGGCTCAGACGGTTAAGCTTCTGACTTCGGCTCAGGTCATGATCTCACAGCTCGTGGGTTCGAGCCCTGCGTCAGGCTCTGTGCTGACAGCTCAGAACCTGGAGCCTGTTTCAGATTCTGTGTCTCCCTCTCTCTCTGACCCTCCCCTACTCATGCTCCGTCTCTCTCTCTCACAAATAAATGTTAAACTAATTTTAATGGATTTATTTTTCCTCTTTTATTTCAGAAGATGTTAAAGAATACCTAATATAAATGAACACAAAAATAAGTAAATAAATAAATTTCCTTTATTTTTGAATAACTGGAATAAAAATGGCTAAAGTATATTGCAGTGGTTAAGTTAATGTATGTGATGATGAAAGAAATCTTCCTCTAAAGTACACTGGGTACTGGGTGGCTGCTTTGTTTGGATTAATTATGTTTTGGGGCCCTTCAGAATGACGCGCTGGAGCTTTGTACCAGAATAAGTGATGCCATTGACCGAGTGGGCCACATGTTCACGTCGGAATTTGACGCGGAGGTGGAGGAGCCGGAGTCTGTCACGCTGCAGCAGTATTACCGGGAAGCAATGATTCAGGGCTACAACTTTGGGTTCGAGGTAGGTGCGGAGGGGGAGAGGACGCCCAGCGCAGCTTCACAGTTGCTGTAGTGCACTCGCGGAAGCGTCAGGAGTCTTTCACAGTGCGCTGCACTGGCGATGGTAACCAAGGCCTCGCCAGGCACACCATCATCCCCGCCCAGTGTGGAGAACGCTGGCGTCCTTCTAGACTGCCCTGCGTTGTCCAGCTCTTTGGTTGTGCCGATAGCTTTCTACCGTCAAAACCTTCTAAGAGAAGAGTCGTTTACCGTCACGAAAGTACATTTGTAACTTCAGCTTATGAATGAAACATTGTAAAGCTGCACTGGAAGATACTATATTATCTATAACTCTTTACACTCTTGAAAAATGTGTAAATTTTAATTGGATTTTGCTTTTTGTTTTTAGAAAAGTGGCAATTTACACAGACCTGGCATTTGTAGTGTTTAGATATTTGTATAATCGTTATTTTCTTCTTCATTTTGATATACACAAAATCTTCTTACAGTATCATAAAGAAGTTGTTCGTTTGATGTCTGGAGAGTTTAGACAGAAGATAGGAGACAAGTATATAAGCTTTGCCCGGAAGTGGATGAACTATGTCCTGACTAAATGCGAGAGCGGTCGAGGTACAAGACCCAGGTAATGACCGCGTAGGTGTTGCCTGGAGCTGCTGGTAACTCAGTACTGCAGTCTCTCTGGCCCGGGGTGGGGGGAGGTGGGGGTGAGAGAAAGCCCCCGTGCGCATGTGGGCGCGTGGGGTGGGGAGCCCGTGAGAAAGTGCGTGTGAGCGTGTGCTGAAACAGCCTGTGGACCTGAAAAGTGCAGGAATGAAAGGGATTTAGGATTGGGAGTATTTCATTTGTATATTTTATGTGCAATTTCTGAGCAGCTGACACGAAAGGGAGCATTTTGGAATCCGTGTGATCAGGGTTTTGCTTTATTTTGTTTTTTAATGAGACTATTAATACAGCAAACCCCATAGTGCTTATAAAAATTAACAACAAAATTTGGTCCATAATGAGTTAACTTTAAGGGAGTTCACTTTCTCCCTGGATAGGTCTTCCTGATTGCTATTTTTTTCCCTCCCTCATGAGTGAAATTTAGGCCTATTATTAATGTAGATGGAAACAAATTGGTAACTAGTTCTTTTACAAAGAAGTTGTTTGTCCTTTTCTCACAAACTGTGCTATAAATTTACTCATCCCCAAAAGGTGTGTTTTTTCTTGGACCATAATTTTCCAGTCAGATTACTTTTCAGTATTGTATAGGATGAAACTGCTGCAGTGTTTTCTTGGTTTTGTGATTACTGAACTTTTTCATGTAACAGGTGGGCAACCCAAGGTTTTGACTTTCTACAAGCCATTGAACCTGCCTTTATTTCAGCTTTGCCAGAAGATGACTTCTTGGTATGGAATATGCTAGAGTTTTGGGGTTTTTTTTTTTTTTTCCATTAAAGAAATGAGTTGATCAGTGTTCCTGATTGTGTGTTTTTTGTAGCTATTCTTAAATATTGTTTTCATAATGCCCATGTAAAAAGCCCTCTTAACAGCATAGTGAGAAATTCCATGTTCTGTTCTTTTTATAACAATGTCATTCAACTGGCTGAGTCCATGGTTAGCTGAGAAGGCTGGCATTTCAGACATCTTTGTCAGTTTCGGATTTTATGAAGTGCTGACTTACTAGTTGCTGCTTTTTAGCAGTTTAATGAGGGACAAGGACTAGCTGCCATTTGAGGGCATACTGCCGAATGTTAAATTACTATCACTGTTATTCCAGTACATTCCATCAGATCCAAAAGGTGATGTTCAACATGTGCATTCATTTGTTTGAGCCTCAAATAGTCAAGATGTGCTTGTGCACATCATTGCATTATGGGGAGTTGAATGTGAGTTTGTTTTTATTTATAAAAATGGAATTGTGTGTATTATCATTATTATAAGTTGGGTGCAGTTTGTGTTTGTTTATACCTATTTTCTTTTAACCAAATTTGAAAATCTTCACTTAGGGTAGCATGTTTCTTTTAAATATACTAAAGCTTAATTTGTGCTGCTTACTGATTGAGAGAACATTCATTCCCTTCTCCTTTCCTGTTTTCCTTGCTTTCTAGAGTCTTCAAGCCTTGATGAATGAATGTATTGGCCATGTGATCGGAAAGCCACACAGTCCTGTTACAGGTCTGTACCTTGGTAAGATGGCAGTTAGAGAACATTTCCCCTGGAACCTCCTGGTCTGGGCAGGCGCATCCTCTTGTGATTGCAGCCGTTTACCCGGTATGGACAGGTTCTCTAACAGAATTCCGGAAAGCGACAGTGAAAGTTTCAGGAATGAGGTGTGCGTGTGGAGAACTCCACAATCTTCCCAGATCCGGCAGGAAGATAAAATGCCAACACAGGGCATATGCACTGCCTGCGGGAAGTCTGCTGCACATTTTAGTTTGTTAACTATTTTTGCATGCCAGCACCTATTCTGTTCTCTACCTTAAAATCTCTTCTTCTGGGAAGGAAGCACTTGGAGAGGTAGTTGTCCATTAAGGAGCAAGAGCCTTTCCTGCTGGAGGTGCTGAGTGTAGTTGTTCTGTCCCCCTTCTTACAGCTGAGACGGCACCTGATTTCCACTACCCTAGTCAATTCTTATTTGATTTTACTTAAAAAGAGAAAAGAAAACAAAAAACGCTAGAGTTATGCTATGATACACTTTAATTAGAGTTTTCAGTCACAGTTAATGTACAGTTTTATGGAATATGTTCAAACTTTAAAACAAAATATGTATCAGAAAAAGTACGTGCCTTACCCCATTCTTGAGATAGTAACTAAAGGCAAAACTGTGTTTATATGCAGTAAGCATCTAAAAATGAAAACTTAATTTTAAAACATTATACAAAATAATTAATAAATGGTAAATTTATTGAGCAGGAGGAACTGTATCTTAAAGGGTACTTGCTGGCTACAGAAAATTTAGTAGACCAGGTTTTAATGCTTGGTTTCTTGATCTTTAAAATTCACTCAGGGAGCGCCTGGGTGGCTCAGTTGGTTAAACATCGACTCTTTTTTTTGGTACAAATCACAATCTCACGGTTTGTGAGTTCAAGCTCGGCGGCAGGCTCTGCTCTGACAGCACGGAGCCTACGTGGGGTCTTCTCTCTTCCTCTCTCTGCCCCTTCCCTGCTTATGCTCTCTTGCTTTCTCTCTCGAGAAAATAAATACTTAAAAAATAGTTCACTCAATTTTATACCTGTTTTTCTCCCAAGGCTATTATGAAAGTCACCATTTGCAACATTCTGTGAACATTTTATATAATGTTACAATTTTGTAGCATTCTATATTATTAAATTTTTGATTAATCATATCATCCTAAAAACTTTGATGATCTGATCTCCTAAAATATTTCACTAAGGATACATCATCAGTAATTCAGTAAAAATCACTTCTTTAAAATTAGTCCTACGTGAGGAGTCATTTCTGTGGTGGCAGAGTTACAGTGTAGGAAGAGTGTGTAGAGAAACGTAGTGGATGTCCACACAAAGAATTTCAAAATAGAAGAATATTACAAAAGAAGTAAAAGCAGTCCTCCCACAGTTGCTAGGTAATCACGGCCAGCGGGCGCTGATCACTGGTTCCTCGCGTGCCTCTCTGCAAACTGCCGGTGGGACAGTGGGTCAGCAGTGCCGCCTGTGGGCCTGAGGTGCCCTTTGTCTCCTTGGCCATGTGGCTTGCTGGGAGCCCCGCGTCAGATTTCCGGACCTCTGCTGACCTGGGGCCGCTCATCCCACATCACAGAGGTTCCTCTGCAAGTGCTTAAAATCAGATGCTAATGAGGCTCTGGTGAGTTCATGACAGTCTGTAAACTGTAGCGTTCGGTGCACGGCAGCGGTCTGCGTCTCGTGCCGTGCCTTCCCTTACAGGGGCGCTTAACAGTTGCTTAATTTTTATTGTGTAAGTTTTCCCTTCAGATCTCTCCATTTGGGGATTTGTCTTTCCTGTATAATGTTATTGAAAAGAAACCAGAACCATGAAGAAGGAAGTGTTTCCATTTAGGATAAAGCATATCATAGGGTAAATAAGACATGTGGAATAAAATTATTCACATAAAGAGAAAATATGACATTGAAAAACTTGAGACTTAAAACGGAGCCAAAAGTAAGGGGACTACATGTCAGGTCGAAACAGACAAAATATGACACGCATGCAACACTAGTTCTGTCTAGTTAAGGGGAAAGGAGAATTATCAGCGTTTTTGTAATCATGAGGTAAGGTCCCTTTAAACTTTTATTGCAAATTTACCAGAATATCTGAACAAGGAAGAGAAGAAAATGTGTTCTGAACAAAAGAGTAACCCGTTTAAACTGTGCCTGGTCGTCCTTGTTCTAGATTTAAAGGGATTAAACAAAAGTTTGCCTACTCAGGAAGATGACAGGGACCCTCCCTGGCTCAGAACCTGTTGCAGCATCAGCGTGGGCAGACTCTTTTCTAAAAACGAAGCTAGCAGAGCGAGCTCTTTTTCACTAGAGCTGCCACGTCTCTGTAACGTGGTCAAGTTGTTTGCTCTGCGTCCGTTGTGTGCTTTTTCTCCAGGATGTTAAGGATTCTTTTCAATGGCTAAAAGTTTGTGTGATATAACTTTTATTAACTTTTAAACAGGGGCGTCTTCCACAATATTAGTAAATGTGCGATACGATTTTCTTACTTACATAATGGATTTATTTTGGTCACCAGCAACATGAAGTCCTGTCCCGTTTCTGCTGAGTTGCCTGGTTCGGCATCTCCTGTCGTCCCACTTTAACACTTTGCGTATGTCTCTGTTGTCACCGGCAGCCATCCATCGGAACAGTCCCCGTCCCGTGAAGGTGCCGCGATGCCACAGTGACCCTCCTAACCCACATCTGATTATCCCGACCCCAGAGGGATTCAGGTATTTGGTGCTTAGCTAGTCATCTGCTTTATGGCTCCTCCTCTGATGCGCATGCTCAGCTCTCACGGCTCCTGGGTGCTTGCTCTGGTAACTAAGTATCCTTTCTGTGTTCTTCCTACTTTTTAAAAAGCTCTTGGTTGTGTTATCGTGAAGATACACCACAGTGCCTCAGCTGCAATAGAAAAAGACATGCAACTTTGTGGCAGACTTGTTCCTTTCAAGATAACTTAGTGTCTCTGCTTATTTAAAACTTCAAGCTGCTAAATGCTGACCAGCTTTGGAATAATTCTTTTTCTCTTCTTTGAAAATAAACTTAGGAAGACAAATATGAGTGTGTATAACATAGTAAACATATGAAAAACAATCCTAACTGTCAAAGTGGAGAAACCATTGGAGTGATCTTTTCAGTCTTGATTTTTATGCATGTTATGTAACCTCAGAGCAACTTAAATACTAAAGTGAGTTCTGGAACTCTCGTACCAAGTCTTTCCCTCAAATGTGGTGGCATTTCTGCATCTTGAGGGAGTGAGCATTTTCTCTCCGCCGTAGGATCGCTTTTTAATTTTTTTTTAATGTTTTTTATTTATTTCTAGGAGAGAGAGAGAGAGTGTGTGAGCAGGGGAGGGTCAGAGAGAGAGGGAGTCACAGACTCTGAAACAGGCTCCAGGCTTTGAGCTGGCTGTCAGCACAGAGCCCGACGCGGGGCTCAAACCCACAAACCGCGAGATCATGACCTGAGCGAAAGTCGGACGCTTAACCGACTAAGCCACCCAGGCGCCCCTGTAGGATCGCTTTTTAAAAGTTAATTTTATTTGACAATATTTGCTAGGAAAAGAACACAATTATTTTTCAAAATAACGTTTTTTCTTTTTCATACTTAGAACTGAATCTCAAAGAAAAATTTGCATTTTATAGTTTTAAATATTTTTCCCTTCCTCACCCTATTTTATTTCTGAAACCATTCGAGAGTCCATTTCTTTTGCTCACCTGTGTTCCTGAAGCTTCTCTTCTCGTCCCAGCACTCGGAGCGTGCCTTCAGACGCACGGAGCCACGGCGGCCCTGCCGCCACCGCCACTGTGGCCGCCGCCAGCCGGCCCGGGCCCTCCGGCAGCGACGCTGCGCCGCCCAAACCCATCAGCAGTGCCCATGACACCAGGTAGTCACCCTGCACCGGCGCCACGTCCCCGGGCTCCCTTCTGCGCACGTCCGCAGTGACCTCAGCTTGGGATCC
Source organism: Proteles cristata cristata (assembly GCA_017311185.1). Taxonomy (NCBI): domain Eukaryota; kingdom Metazoa; phylum Chordata; class Mammalia; order Carnivora; family Hyaenidae; genus Proteles; species Proteles cristata. Next base: position 75,246 of record JAESUZ010000744.1, read on the forward strand.
GCTCTGGGTGTCCCCACCCCAAAGGCTCTCGCACTCAGTGGCACGAGTAGACAGTCCACCTGATTAATATTTCCTTGGAGCTAATATTAACCAAAATGACCAGTAACAAGTTACAGAGTATCAGACGAGAGAACCTGGTTCCCACCGAAGGGGACAGGAGAACTTTGGCAAGTTGTGCCTTTCCTGAGGGGTCGCGCCCCAGGATGGTTCGGAGACGGCATCTAGTTAATACTATCAGGTGGGGGTTTGCTTCTGAGGAGGGTCACTTTCCTGACCAACTCTCCTCGTCTGTATAGTTGTTGATTAGAAGTAGTTTATAAAAGTGAGAAAATGAGTTCATGGGGTTTGTATCTTATACGGAGAAAGTGTCATTACTAGAGAGGCTATCAGACACTTGGCAAGCTCCAGAAAACTGGAGGTTTGCTGCATGAAACCTCTGTACCCGTTCTAGTCATTTTGACAGTAGTTCAGCAAGTTCTCCTACACTTAGTGGAGAAGGGACATTCGGACACTCTTAATTCTACCCCTCCATCTGGCAGAGGGGACACACCATCCCTATTCTCGTTTTCTGATACAGGTGGTGATAGAGTTGGACTCCAGGGGTTGGGGGTAATCTGATCAAAAATGACAAAACTGTACAGAAACTCCGTGCTCGTAAAAGATTCAAGTATGTCATTGTCAGAAAAATGACATACAGCGTTAGAACTGAAAATACACCGAAACGTATTTAGACTTATTTCATAACAGTCTAAGGTTTCTACATTTCCATTGTTCTCCTTCATTGAAATAACAGATGCTCCTCACCTGCACTGATAAACATCTATAACCTAAAAAATGCCACATATGTTACAGCTTACGCTGTCCACTAAAACCATTAACAGTTAACAGTAAGCGGACTCCCCTTCACCGTCTTCATGTGTGTAGAGCGTTTCAGGGCAGACATTTCCACACGGTGTTCTTGAAGCAGTGTTTTTCATTGGAGTGTCACACAGGGTTAAGGGCAGTGACCTGCCCCCCAGTGCAGACTCCAGAACTCTCCCCCAGATGCTGGCGGAGGCTCCCACACCTGCTGTGTCCAGGTCCTCACAGCATTCTTGCAGAACCGGAGACGGGGGAGGAGCCCCCCATTCTGGAGGGTCATGAACTATGGCCGAAGGCGTTTGTGAGTTGGAGGAATGGTACACTGAGCAGAGTTTAGTCTGAAAAAGCTAAGTACATGTGGTTGGCCTTCTTGTGCATTTAGTCTTAGGCTTTGCAGAGGTTGGTCTCAGCTCGGTACGAGCAGCATCTCCTAATTATTCTCCGTTTTTCTGATGAGTCTTGACACGCAGAGATTTCCCCACCATAACAGTGTGCTGTCTCGACGGCCAGTGTGTCCAGAGGACGAGGCCCCCGTGGCTCTGGTGGCTACCCGTCATGGCGTGCCGAGGGCAGCGAGGGCCGCCTGCGTCCCAGCCCTGCGCATGCTCAGTTCAGCTGATGGTGGACTTGGGTGGTGGGCCCCATCACGTGCTCAGCCGCAGTGTTGTACCGCCCTGGGTTTGCGATTGTGCTGCGAGGAAGCTACACGAGGCCAGGACTGTGGGGTCGTGGCACTGCCCTAGTCTCTTGGTGGGCAGCCGCCTCCCCCGTCTCAGACGCCTACCGGCCACATGAGATGTCCCCGTGCGCCAAGGCGTCCAGTAAATTATTTGATTTGGTTGGGTTTGACTTAGGGAACAGGCCGGGCTTCAATTATCTTACCATTGTTTATAGAACTTGTGTGCGGTGTTCTCGTTGGAGCTGGCTCTTACCGAATTTGAGACTGATTGTTAATTTTTCAGGAATGTGGCAAGCGGGCTGTTCCACCACTGAAATTGTAGGACTCCACGGTAGTTAAACGTTCACGGGCACACTACTTCATCTAAGGGTATTTTTTACCATTTACCATAGCAAAAATCTCCGACGATGTGGAATGGGCAGATTTCGTGTCTGAGCAATCAGGAAAATGGGGGTGTTGAGGGACCTGTCCTTGGTTTAGGAGTTGTGTGTTTCGTTACTTCCGTATCAGTGATGTTAGAAGGGTCACACTGGATTTGAGAGTTTAGGGAAATAAAAAAGCGTTGCCTAGGGCATCATTTGTGAACATCTGCTCAGTAGACCTTGTCGCCTTCAACCCATTCCGCATATCATGAAAAAGAGCACAAATGCTACCATACTTCACACTACCGTCCACGTACAAAATACTAAACTTGTTAACACACTAATGCCATACTTAGTGTGTATTATTTGAATTACAGTGTTAACACTGCCCTTATTTAATTCTGGGCTTTACTCTTTTTGGGTTCGTTCTGGATTTCTAAACACACTTAACTTTATTCTGGAAAGCAGCAAATTAACCTTGTTCTTTTCATGCTAAGTTCTTGCTGTCGTGCACTTTTGCCTTTTGCTTGGCTGCTGCTTACGGAGTCGCTAGGTGCTCCCTTCCGTCTTGTTAGCTTCAAAGTCTTTTGAATCATGTAATAATTTTACATTTTAAATGGAATTAAGCCTATAAATATATAGTATGATCATAATTTTAAATGTTAGCCAGTTTGACTAATGATTTTTATCCATCTTGGGCCGAAATGGTGGAGCTTTCCCTACAAGTCAATGGGATTTGATTAAATACTGTTTTGGCTTTAGTTTTGCTGTTTTTAACTTAAAAAAAAGTATTTACGCAGACAGGTTCTCGTGTGTCAGCAGTGGCGGATAAAAACCTGACTGCCCACCCAGCCCTAGAGAAGGGTTTCTCAGTGGCAGCGCCCTTTTTCTGGGTGCATGATTCTCTCTCTGGGGCTGTCCTTTGCATTGTCCTCTGATAGATGCCAGGGTCCCCAGTGGGCGAAATTACCCCAAGTTGAGAATCACCACTCTGAAAGAATCTCACAGAGCTTTCATTTGGAGTTCCACCGAAATGACAGCTGAATTTTTAAAAATACCGAAAACAGGGGTTCCAGCGTCCCTGAGAATGACCGGCTGGCTTCCATTGCTGCAGAATTACAGTTTCGGTCCTTGAGCCGCCACTCGAGCCCCACCGAGGAGCGCGATGGTGAGTGTGAGGCCTCAGCCGTGAGCCCGACCAGCCGAATCCTCCGCCTCAGTGCACCGGTTTCCGCTGTTTATGCCGTAGGAAGAAGTGAAGATTAAGGAGGCGGCGGCAGAGCTCTAGAATATTTGATGCTTGGCTGCTGCCTTTTACACACAGATGCCTTTTTTTAGTTGTAGTTGCACTTTCTACATCTGCTTTTGTTGCTTTTTAAAAAATCATTATCTCTGATACTTTAATTGCCAAGCACTCTTAATTCACTTAAAGAAACAAACCCGACCCTGTGTGTGTTATTCGTGTGCTAAGGTTTTATTAGCACGCAGGGCCTCTTGGGGGATGGGACTAAACAATCTAACGTCTGCTCAGTATTGTTTTCTGTGACTTACGGAAAGTTTACGTAAAGTCACATAACACCATTGACAGCTCCTTAGCTTGGTAGACTTTTGTGGAATTGATTGTAGAGACAGCTTCTCATACTCATGTCAACTAGAGGTTACCTACCAGAAAGGACATGTTGATGGTAACTGATCATTGCCACTCACCAATTGCATCTTGCTCTCAATTACATCAGCTGTATCTGTTTCATAAATCTTAATTTGTGTGAAAAACATACTTCCTGCAGAACCAGCATATCCAAAAGGTGATTGCAGTGGGTCAGCTCGAAGAAGTTGGGAACTTCGGACACTTATCAGCCAGACTAAGGGTAAGAGAGAGAATGTTGCACTTAAAATGTTTAAGCATAAAGTGAACAGTTTCAGCTAAAATATGCTTTAGGTTTTGAATTATTAGGCCTTTTGTGTTAACATGTAGTGATTTCTTTTAGACCTGTGACATCACTTTTTTGTGTGTGCTATGTTTGTCTATGTTTCCTATTTTTTATAATAAATTATAAGCGCCTTTGGATCCGGAACATGTTCTATGCATTTTTGTATTCTTTAAGCAAGTGTGATTGTTAATTCTATATGTCACGTTGGGTAGGCCCTTGGCAGAATTCTTTGTACATGGTAGGGATATAATTAATATTTGTGAAATGAATAACCGTTCATATCTTAGGCTAAATGATAAAGTTTCTGAGAATCCAGATGTTTGGCCAAGGTGATAACTGGGCCACCGTCCATGCACCGCTTCTGTCTGAGTCCAGTGCTCTTGCCTCTCAGCACCCCTTGGAAGTATGTTGCCCACTAAAGCCGAGAATAGTCGGGGGGGCTTCATGAAGGAGTGAGGCTCGAGCTGGCTTTTAAAGGAAAAACAGGTCTGCATTAAGCCAGGGGGCAGAGTACAGAATAAAAACATACCCAGAGGCCCAGTGTCTAAAGAAGAGACAAGAGGGTAAGAGGGTCTCCAGTAGTTCTCACATGACCCGTGGCTCCCACGCATACCAGGTCTTTGGGGTGATTTTCAAAACAAATATTTTGTGGTCAGGAGAACTTGGAAACTCTTGGGAGAGTTACAGGTCACGTTAACAAAGATGGAGAAACCTTGAGAAATTTTACTGTAAAAAAAGAAAAAGCCTTTCCCAGAAGTGTATGACCGTGAAGTCCATGGCCTCATGGCTGTGAAGTCTTGTTCAGAGCCGAGTAGACTTGATGTGTCATACACTGAGGCAAAGGAAACAGCGATTCATGTTTTAAGGAAATGGTTGTTGTAAGAAACCGTAATTAGAACATGATGGACCTTTGGGGATTTCTCTTCTCGCATTAACCTTACAGCCATCATGGTTCTCAATGATCTTTGCTGGCCAGAAAGTTCAGCTCTTAGCTAAGATGTGGTATGAGGTGCTGTCAGGGGGACATGTATGAAGCAGTGCCCTTCACATTATAGGCTGTGACCCATCGGTTAGGTGGGTTGTAAAGTCAGTTAAAAAAAACAGGCTGGAGTCTGTTTCACTGTTTTATGAAACTGTTGTTTCGATACCTGTGTGTGTAAAAGTTACTTCTCACTGTCAGTCGTGATCAAATAAGTTGGAGAACTAGACATGTAGAGCCGGATGAAACAGTAAGGAAGAGGAGTAACAGTAGCTAACTCTTACTCAGTCTGGCTGTGTCCCAGGCATAAGGCTTAGCGCTTTATATGTACAATTTCATTAAATACTCAAGATAGCTCTCTGCTGAGATCTTTACTCCCATTTCACAGATGAGGAATTGGATATATAAAGAAGCCAATTAACTTGCCCGTTGTCAGACGTGGAAAACAGCGAGGCCAGGGCTTTATCCCAGGCATGCTGGTTCCAGAGTCTTTGCTCTGGACTCTTTTCAGAGAAGGGACGTCTTAATTCCCTTCTCATCAGAGATGCTTCCTAGAAAAGGTAGGGGGCTTCAGCCAAGCTGTGAGGGGTGAGATTACTCCCTAGGCACTGTGGTGGGAAGTAGGCTTTTCAGGCACACAGGAAAGTGGGAATATAGGCTTGGCAGTGGGGAAGGGCTTGGCGTGTTCTAGGAGTCTGTTTGGTTTGGCTTGTCTGGGGCCTGTGGTAGGAAAATACTTGTAAAGTGAACTGGGAAAGATAAACTGGGTCGAAATTCTGCAGGGCCTCGAATACCGGAGGAAGGGCTTGGATTTTTGGCAAACAGGTTGTTGAGAACCATGAAAGAAATTTGAGTAGAAAAAGAACATGGTCAGACGATATGTGTTAGATAGTTCTGGCCAATGAGAGTGGATTGGAGACAGGAGAGACTGGAGGCAGGTGGGGGGTTACTGAGCAGCAGCCTGTGGGCAGGAAGGTGTCTGCTGTGCCTGGGCAGCCTGTAGTTTACATGTGTGCCTGTGCGGGGGCGTGGGGTGCCCGGGAGCTGTTGGATGCACCTGCCGTGTATCTGAGCACAAGATGATAAGCCTTGCCGTGCGGCGGTGCTCGCGCGGAGTGCCCCTGGCTGTGCGGCAGTGCTTGTGCGCGGTGTCCCTTGCCGTGCGGCGGTGGTCCTGCGCGGTGCCCCTTGCCGTGCGGCGGTGCTCTGTTTCTCTGGTTATTTGCCAGACATTGACTCCCTGCTAGTGACTGGGACTCTTGCAATTGTGATTCTCTCTGCAGACACTGCTTCCAAACAAGGACCCATAGAAGCTATCCAGAAGTCGGTCCGATTGTTCGAAGAAAAGAGGTATCGAGAAATGAGGAGAAAGAATATCATTGGTCAAGTTTGTGATACCCCTAAATCTTATGATAATGTTATGCACGTAGGCTTGAGGAAGGTGACCTTCAAGTGGCAAAGAGGAAACAAAATTGGTAAGGAAATTGAGGAACATGACACAAAGGTCACCTCTGTTAGAAGTGACAGTAATTGCACGCCTTTCGGTTAAAGACGTTTTCTCTTACAGACATAGCAGATCTTTTGCAGAGAGTTCTGGTTTTTGTGTATATGTAATATATCTGTAAAACTTGTCCTAAGAGCATTAGGAGAGGAGATTTTAGATGTTTAAGTGGTTCACTAAATTGATTGGCTTTGCTTGATGATAACTCCCCAAGTTGCCAGTTACCCATTTGCTCCAGCTGATACTCTTCTGAGCGTGTTCCCTCAAGAACATTACTGGAGAGAGACTGGATGCAAATAGAGACAGTCTTCCCTAAAACATTGCCTAATAATTAATTTCCAGGTGAAATAACTAATGGGATATTGTGTGACAGAAGGAGCCTGATGATGTTCTAGATCCTTCCCTTTTTTAAATGCATCTCTCTGTGGAGCATTTAGGTCTGACGAGGCCAACACAGCTGTAATATAGGACTCTGTGAGCCTCGGGGACCCTGAAGTTTCCGTGGAACTATTCATAATGACAGAAAACACTGAAAACAATCTTAAGTGCTTTAGAAATGTTATTAATTACTGTTACCAGTCTTAGCCATGTGTGCCCTCAGTTTAATGTCCCCAAAAGTACATTGGTACAGCACCCACTCCTGCACACCTGATGTGCAGTGATGGGCACAGTTAGACTTCCCATGTGCTTAGTCTTACAACTGGCTACTCCTGTGCCCCACCCTGACCTCTGGACCCTGACCTCCTGGAGGGTCATAAGGGCTCAGAAGTGTGCACCTTCGGACCTCTTCTGGGCTTTGCAGAAGTCTCCTCTACTCTGTATAGGTATTTACAGGTAAAGCCCAGCGAAGAGATCGCCTTCAGTTATTGGGGAACGTTCTGAAACATTTTGGGTCGTGCAGTAGTAGACTGTAGGTAAGCGTAATCGAAGCTGTCTGACTGTGGATCCAGAATTCACAAGATTATTATACATCTGCGTGACTTAAGATGACCTAGCTTTGGTGACTGAGAGCAGTGTGTTTGTTCTGTTCACAGGGGAGGGGCAGTATGGAAAGGTCTACACCTGTATCAGCGTCGACACCGGCGAGTTGATGGCTATGAAGGAGGTGAGTGGTCTGGCCTTCTGGGAGGCCCTTCCTTCTGTGTGACGCCTCTCTGCATGACAGAGGCTTGTTGATGAGGCTCTTATCCCCCACAGCCCACCTGGGGGCCTTCAGGTTGAGTGATCTGACCAGACACATAGACAGCAGAGCAGTCTGACCCCAGGGAGGGGGCTAAGACCAGTACCTGACCGCTCTGCCCCCTCGCGGGTATGCTGGGTGCCGCACCGGGAGGCAGGCAGACTTAGCTGTGGGCCCAGAGCACAGTGATAGCAGTAGCATCTTAACGGGGAGCAGGGGGAGAAGACCGCCTCTGTGATCCGGTTCAGAAATGAGCAGCATTTCAACCGCTGCAGGTAGGATGGGGGAGAGCCAGGAAGACGTGAGGAGGCCTGTCCGGGAACCAGATACTGTTGTCACTCGTGACGAGATGCTTCGGGACTCAGCAGGGCAGAGGAGCCCGCAGAGGAGGAGGCGGGAGCTGCCGGGGCCGTTAGTGTGGGCACAGCACCCGCCTTACAGCGCCCGGCCTCCGTCCCGGAGCGCCTGTGGCATTTCTGGTCCTCCCTGCCTGGCTCTTGCCCACCCTGCTTCCTCAGCCTCGTTCTCCCTTGGTCGTAAACTTTTCGAAGACAGAACCCCGTCTCATGTCTCTGTCTTCCCAGAACCTATACACTCATGATCACCTACGACTGACTGATGGTTTTGTGAGTGTGCTCTGCCCTCAGGAACGTGGTCCCGTTAGCGGCTAGCTCACCAGTATCCTAAAGCTGGCGTGTTTCATTCATGGGGCTCGACCCAGGAAAGACAGACTCAAAGTCAAGTCACACTCACACTGACCAGAGTCCCGTGGGTCTGGGAGACAGCCTCACGGCCCTCGCGTTTGCAGGTGTCTTGTTCCTGGTTGGTAGGAGGACTGACGCTAATCAGCAGTTTTCTCTTCACAGATTCGGTTTCAACCTAACGACCATAAAACTATCAAGGAAACTGCAGACGAGTTGAAAATCTTTGAGGGCATCAAACACCCCAATCTGGTTCGGTATTTTGGTGTGGAGCTGCACAGAGTAAGCCAACTTGGGTCACACGGTTGTGTGTGAGGACTCAGTAGGGGCACAGGTGGGGTCCTACATCACAGGTCTTCTCATTTCAGAGCACAGTAACTTTGCCTAATTATCAGGAAATCTCCATGGGTTACAGCATTTCTGCCTTCTCTCTGAAACTAGAGGAGTCCTTCCTGAAATGTAAGTTGTAGACTGTAGTCGTTAACCCGACATTATAAAGCACTGAAACCCATCCTGCCAGTCAAGATTCTTCTAACGTGCCCCTTACACAGCGCGTTTCTTTCCCCCCAGTTTTCACTGACCGCTGCCGCGTGCGCCGTCAAGTAACGCTGACTTTCCTTTCACACGTGCGCGAGGGCCCACTGTGAAATGAGAACGCTGCAGCCTCAGGTTCATTTCCCCCCGTGTGTTTAGAAGTAAACACTTTGAGGGAAAGAGGATAACCTGGAGCGTCTTGGTGGAGTCCGAACTTCCGGGGGAAGTTGAAGAGTGATTTTTAATGTTTCACAAACAGATTCGTGTCTGAAAAGGATGTGTTTCAGTACTTAATAATACATCGTAGGGACGGCCCTCTTGGTCCCTGTCTGAGATTATATAGCAGACTTCATTTCAGAGGATTCTGAACACTTGTCACCTGCGATTTGGAGAAGACACTCTTGTCCCCACCAGCTGTATAATTCCAGACAGAGGAGGCAGGCAGAGACACCTGTGTGCAGGAGCGAGAAATGGCTGCTACGAGGCAGGCTCAGTGTCAAGGACAAGTGTAGCCTACCGTTAGAAAGGAGATTCCTTTGGGGCGTGACCTGTGACGTTTTCCAGATTCTTCGCTTCGTGTACGTGTGAACACACGGCTGCGTTTTATTCCACCCACAGGAAGAAATGTACATCTTCATGGAATACTGTGACGAGGGGACATTAGAAGAAGTGTCAAGGCTGGGACTGCAGGAGCACGTCATCAGGCTGTATTCGAAGCAGATCACCATTGCGATCAATGTCCTCCACGAGCATGGCATAGTTCACCGTGACATTAAAGGTAACCCCCTGGGGCGCCGGGGTGGTTCCGTCGGCTCAGGTTCTGACGCTTGGTTTCAGCTCAGGTCACAATCTCCCAGTTCGTGGGTTCAGCATGGAGCCTGCTTGGGATCTCTCTCTCTGCCCCTCCTCCACGTGTGTGCGCTTGCACACGCACTCACACACACGCATTTGCGCTCGCTCGCTCGCTGTCTCTCTCTCTCTCTCTCTCTCAAAATAAACACACTGACCTGGCTGCCAGGACCAGAATCCTCTGGTGCCCCAAACGTAGGTGCTGCCAGGACACTTGTTCCCACCCCCACACGTCATTTCTCTAGAAAGACGGACCTTTACTGGGAATATGCGTCCATGGGGAACCCAGTACTCAGAGACCATGGAGAACCCGTGTCCCCACCTGTGAACCGTTAAGTCTGCTCTTTTTGGGCCACACTGTTTTCAGTGAACTATTTTCTAAGAATCATATTTGTGGGGCACCTGGGGGCTCAGTCAGTTAAACGTCTGACTCTTGACTGTGGCTCAGGTCATGACCTCAGGGTTCATGGGTTCTAGCCCCACATCAGGCTCTGCACTGACCACACGGAGCCTGTTTGAGAATCTCGCTCTTGCCCTCTCTCCCTCTTTCCCTCTGTCTCTCTCTCTCTGCCCTTTCCCTACTTGTGCTCTCTCTCTTTTTCTTTCAAAATAAATAAACTTTTAAAAAAATGAAATTTGCCCTTTTTACAGGCTGATTGAGGCAACCTTGTGTGTGTGCTAGACGTTCACTGTCGGAGCATCCTTCTTTTCCATGTCAGGACTCTTAGGTATTCCACGTGAGCATCGTGAACATGTGACGTGACGGTGGCTCTGAAGTGGAAGCCACGTCTAGGGGGAGAGGCTGCATGGACACCGGCCTCCTCCAATGTAGAGCTCTGCTCGCCACTGACTCGGTCGCGGATTGATTTGAAGTGCTTTCGTCTTCGGCACGAGGGGAATGGTGCTGGTCTCGGAGCTGCCCCTCACCTCTGCCCCTGACCTTTGTATTTGGGAGTCCTAGGGGTAACTGAAGTGACACGTTATCTGTCTCTGTGGGCCCTAGTGCAGAGGACCCCCTCGGTCACACAGCCTGAGGCCAGCCTACCCGTGTTCACTCTGATATTGGCTGGCTTGGGCCAGGCCCTGGAGCCGGGCAGGCTGGGGTTCAGCAGCACCGTCCGTGGCATGGGCGTCTGTCTGCAGTGGCCGCCCTCAGCCCCGGCGCCCTCTGTCTCGCTGCCTCCCCACCTGCCCGTCTGCCCACACTGTGGCCCGGCTTCTGGGGTCCTTCTGAGCATTTGCTTCCGTGGCTCTTTGTTAGGCCACAGCAATGCCTGTTTCCACTTGTGCCATCTCTGACCCCTGTCACACAGTGGCACCTTCCTGTCATCGGCCATGGCCACAGAGCTTGAATCAATCCTTCCACCTGTGTCCTTCTGGTATTTTTTATAATTCCGTGTGGCTAACGTGCCCACGTGGGCTAGCTCCAGAGTCATGAAGCTGGTGTTGTCGTGTCCACTGTGGGCACGCTCGGGGCGCTGAGGAGCCTATTAGATGTCAGCCCGTTGTGTGGCTGCCATGCTGACGTGAGTGGCTCCGTCATGCTTTTTGAGGAAGGGGCCGTAGGACACACGGTGGCAGAGCTATGGTCTTGGTTGGGGCAGCGAACCACGTGTCGGAGTTTCACACCGCCTGGCACCCTGACAGTAAGCCCAGGTCTCAGGCGGGGCGTGTGAGGCATGCACGCCGCTCGTGGGTTCAGAGTGGGTGGGGAGAGTGTGGCATCAGCCTGGGGCAGCCTCGGTCAGGGTCCCTCAGAGCCGCGGTGTGTCCCGGGCCCCTCATCCTGCTGCTGCCCGCCATAGGGCAGCCGCGTGTGACCGGCCCTGTTTGCGGGGACAGCCAGCGTGAGCATCTGCACCTCACAGCTCCGTTCTCCTTTTTTTCTTTTTTAAATTTTATTTATTTTTGAGAGAGTGCAAGCAGAGGAGGGGCAGAGAGAGAGGGAGACAGAAGATCCAAAGTGGGCTCCATGCTGACAGCAGAGAGCCTGATTTGGGGCTCGAACCCAGGAACCATGAGATCATGACAGCTCCTTCCTAAGCGTCCCCATGGGTTTTCAGAGTTTGTGTGTCCCACTTCAGAGCCTGTTGGTAGAAGCTGTCTGTACTGGTACTAAAATTGCTTTGTATTAACTTTTGTGAACGATGCTTAAAAGTTCTTCTGTGATTATCTCTGTAAGTAGTGTTTTATAAAGCCTCACGGAACGCAGCCTGTGAGTCAGCTTGCTGGAGTTCTGGTCACTGCGCAGGCATAACGCCCTCCGTGCCCGTCTCGTTCTGCTTAGGTGCCAACATCTTCCTCACCTCGTCCGGACTCATCAAGCTGGGGGATTTTGGATGCTCGGTAAAGCTCAAAAACAACGCACAGACCATGCCGGGTGAAGTGAACAGCACACTGGGGACCGCAGGTAGGGACGGGCCCGAGCGTCGCGGCGCACCTGCTACCTGGGCTCCCGCACCTCTGTTGTCAGCACGGGCCAGGAGCAGGGAGACGGCCTTCTCCGTGCCTTCACCCCCAGAGTGAGAGGCAGGAAGACAGCCCCCTTTGTCTTCCCGGAAAGACTACCGTTCACATGGGGTTTGTTAAAATGATTCTAGTCAAGACACGGCCGTATATTAAACCAACAGTACAGGCTGGTTTGTTTTTTCTTCAACCTTAAGCTCTTTATTGTCCAGCACCTGTGCCAGTTTCACGTCTCTATGGCAGACGGGCCGTTCGGAGTATTCTCGGCCCTTGTAAAGGAAGAGGCGTGGGTAGGCTCAGCTAGGAGTGGGGGGACGTGCTACCAGCACAGCCACGCCCACAGCTGGCAGGCCCCCCGCCACAGCCCACTCTTGTGTCCCATTTAGTTAGGGGGACATGCACAAAGGGTTATCATTTAGTGTCATAAAGTTTGACATCCTCTTTTGCAGGTCAGATTTCACATTTTTTTTTTTTTTAAATATTTTTATTTATTTCTAGGAGAGAGAGAGAGAGACAGCATGAGCAGGGAAGGGTCAGAGAGAGAGGGAGTCACAGGTGAAACAGGCTCCAGGCTCTGAGCCGGCAGTGCACAGAGCCCGACGCGGGGCTCGAACCCACAAACCGCGAGATCATGACCTAAGCGAAAGTCGGACACTTAACCGACTAAGCCACCCAGGCGCCCCTGATTTCACATTTTTATTCCGAATACAGTTTATCTGAAGATTTGCCATTCAAAAATTGTCCTTTTGGCAATAATTCAGCCTCTAAAATGTCCATTCAGAAAACTGATTTGAGAGGTCTTATTACTTGTGATATTTCCTGTTAACATAACTCCGAGAATGGCCTCCCTGCCCGCCCCCCACAAATTAGTAGCTTCATTTGTGGGGAATAGTATACAATATCAGTTCCCTGGTTGGGTTGCTGACTGTGTGCTGCTGCATCTGTAACCCACTCCTACCACTGTTGTCTGTGACTTCTAAAGCATACATGGCTCCGGAAGTCATCACTCGCGCAAAAGGAGAAGGCCACGGGCGTGCCGCTGACATCTGGAGTCTGGGGTGCGTCGTCATCGAGATGGTGACTGGCAAGGTAAGAGGGGCCCACACCCAGGGGACACCCCAAGGGCTCCGGTCGCTGACAGAGCTGTGCGTGTGCTTTCACTATGTATTATCAGTCCCACTGACACATCTCCTACTGACTAGAGACCATGACTAGCGATTAAAAATGTGACCTGTCAAAAGATACAGTAATGTGAAGACAAGTGACAAACTTGGAACCAAATATTTATAAAATTTATAACTTTGAGAACTCTTACAAGAGAATAAAAAAAGTATGAAGCTGGAGGTAAAACACAGAGAAGTGAGGAGCTGCAGAAATAAACAGAAGGCAGAAACTTAGGTCCACTCAAGAACCATCCTGTGAGGGCAACTTTATGCATAACTTGCCAGACTTGGGAGCACCAGCCAAGGTCAGTAAGCAAGTGGAAAAGCAGGCTGGTAACCGGAATATTATGCAGCAACGTAAAGACATGGGCTGTCAGAAGATGACGTGGCAGAACTGTTAAGAGCATGTGGCCACATGAAAGAAGTTAATCTGAAAATGTCACATACGTATAATGTGATTCCGGCCACGTGACAGTCTGGGGGATGCAAAACCATAGAGGCAGCAAAAGGATCGGGTGTTGCCAAGGACTCTCGGAAGGAGAGGGAAGGATGACTGGACGCAGCACAGGATGTTTAGGGCAGTGAGGCTGTTCTGCACTGGGTATCTGCAGAGTCTGAAAATTTATCTTTTGGGGGTGCCTGGGTGGCTTGGTCGGTTAAGCATCTGACTTCGGCTCAGGTCATGATTTCATAGTTTGTGAGTTTGAGCCCCGCATCAGGCTCCGTGCTGACAGTGCAGAGGTGAGCCCTCTTTGGATCCTGTATCCTCCTCTCTCTGCACCTCCCTGCCTCACACACACTCACTGTCTCTCAAAGATAAACATAAAAAAAATTGAAAGTTTATTTAAAAAATTTATCTTTTGATGAAAATCCTACTAATCAACGGCTATGCAGATGTATAAAGGTACCATTTGTGTGTGTGTGTGTGTGTGTGTGTGTGTGTGTGTGGTAGCATCATTTTTATAAAGCAAAAGATGTTAGAAACCTCTCAGGTGTTATTAGTAGGAAATTGTATTACACCTTGTGGTCTTTGAATGAAGCATTTTATCGTTATGCTTTAGGATCTATAAAATAACCAGAGCTTTGCACTAATAGAATTTGATGTTCACTGTTCGGTAAGGTAGTGTAGTAATACCCCTGTAAGGTAACTGTTGAGCTTTATATGTTTCCATATTTACATCATTTTATGTATCGCATTTTTTAATTGTATGATGTGGCTCCTGGATAATTCTATACTAGCGGCATCCACGTGTGGTCGGCAGACTGTGCTGACCACCTGGTTTTGTAAATAAGGTTTCACTGGCTTTCAGTCACTCCCATTCACGTACACATGTCCCGTGGCTGCTGTGACGCCACACAGTGGGAGAATGGAGGCGTTGTGGTAGAGGTCACGTGGTCCACAAGCCTAATAGTTACTGTTGCAATCTCTGTAAGTAAAAGTGTGCTGGCTTCTGACCTGTGTACACACTGAGATGCCTGAAAGGCCTGTAAAGTGTCATGTTTTACGGCCCGTGTGGTACTAAAGCCTGCTTCTCCTCTCTCTCTTTCAGAGGCCTTGGCATGAATATGAACACAACTTCCAGATCATGTACAAGGTGGGCATGGGGCACAAGCCACCGATCCCGGAAAGATTGAGCCCCGAAGGAAAGGACTTCCTTTCTCACTGCCTTGAAAGTGAGCCCCGGATGAGATGGACGGCCAGCCAGCTCCTCGACCATGCCTTCGTCAAGGTCGGGCAGATCTCCAGGCGGTATCCTTCATGTCCAAATGGTTGAGTTGTGTTTGTATCTGGTACTGAAGGAGATTTGGGGACTCAGATATAAAATATCTATGTCTGGAATGGAAAGGAGCTAAATGTATTAATTATGCCAGAGGATTTTGTGTGTTATTTTGGGGGATGAATGTTCACTGAAGTCCTCTACTCGATCCATGTGGGGTGTGTTTGCAGTATGCTTGGGGCTGTTAAATGGAATTTTATCGGAATTGGCTGAAAGACCTCGTTTCTACTCTTGAGAGTGCATAGTCTGCTTGAGGACAGGGTCAGTAATGACTGAGTTCTAGGAGGTAGAGATGGAGTTAGTAATGACTGAGTTCTACCAGGAGAGCAGAGACCGGGTTAGTAATGACTGACCAGCAGTATGTTCAGAGCTGTGATAACGGTATGCATGCCATGTCGTAGGGTCACTGCAAAGCGCAATTTGGTCCAGCTAGGTAATCTCAGGCATCGCTTGCTCTGGAATGAGATGCCTGAGCTGTGTGGGAGGGTTTGGAGAGATCCAGCAGGGAGGGACGGGTTTGGCAGGGTGAAAAGGGTTAGACAGTCGAGGCGCTGAGTATAGATGGATCACGGGATGTGGAAACTGGTAAAAGGTAAGGCTGGAAAAGTAATCAGGAGCCACATGAAGGAATTTTAGTTTTATTCTAAGCATAATATTAAAAAATCATTTAGAATGATCTTTCTGGAAGTAGAATTGAGAGAAAGTTGCTGCTACAGCTAATGGGCTGGGCATGGGGGTTCAGGGGTGAGTTATCTGCGATATTTAGGGGTTAAAATGG
This sequence comes from Proteles cristata cristata, assembly GCA_017311185.1. Lineage (NCBI taxonomy): Eukaryota > Metazoa > Chordata > Mammalia > Carnivora > Hyaenidae > Proteles > Proteles cristata. The sequence goes on from JAESUZ010000744.1 coordinate 91,008, forward strand.
CCATCACCAAGTAGCTGATGAGCTGAGAAAGGCGAGTAAGGGGAGTGTCTAGGACTGCTCCTAGGCCCCGGCTTGGCTCACTTTAGAGACCCCACTGGCCAAGAGGAGTAGAGGCAGCTGGCTGAGCAGGGGACAAGGGTTCTCTGCGGTAGATTATGGTTGAGGCGTGTTTGGAACGGCTGCTAAGGGATATCAGATGGGCATGTAGGGGTTGGAGGCCCACACCCAGAAGAGGATGGGGCCGGGACGCAGACCCGGGAGGCAGAACGTTGCTGGGGGAGTATTTCAGGGTGAAGTGGGGTGATAATGAAGCTCTGGGGAAAACAACATGGAAAAGGCCCTGCAGGGGAGCCTGACTGGGGAAAGGATGGTGCAGAAAAGGGGGTGACCACATTCATGGGTGGGTGAAATTAAGACACAAAGAGCTGGATTTGCTATCTAGATATTAGGGGTTTGTTTTTAAAAAGAAACTTATTTCTTTGTTATAAAGTATACAGACTGTTTGTAATGACTTGGTATCCTACAGATACATTCTTCAAAATGCTTTCCGTGGTCAGCTGACAGAGCAGTGACTTAGCACTGACCATACCCCCCGTACCAGTCAGCCGCCCCCTGTGCTGGCTCAGTGCTGGGAACGTCGAGGCAGCGGCAGTGGCTTACCCTAAGTTGTGCACAGACTGAATCAGGTTCAGCTCTCTCCTGCCTCCCTCACAGGTTTGCACAGATGAAGAATGAAGCTCGCCGGTCCGTGGCCTGGCAGTGTGTGTGCTCGGAGAGTCCTCTCAATCACTACTGTATGTAATATTTACATAAAGACTGTGCTGAGAAGCAGTAGCCTTTTTAACCTTCCAAGACTGAAGACTGCACAGGTGACATGCGTCACTTCTTCTGCTGCTCCTGTTTGTTTGATGTGGCACGGGGCCCCTCCGAGTGACGGTGTCCGCGAGGTAAAGAAGCTGCATGTTAAGTGCCATTACTACTGTACACGGACCATCGCCTCTGTCACCTGTTTCTCGTGTGGCTGAGAACCGTGACATCAGTGTAGTATTTTTGACCTTCCCGGGTTCAAAAGCAGTTGTAGTGTTATCAGGTGTCCTGGGCCTGTTGTTAAACTCTTGTTTGTCGAGTGCACTGACTGTGAAACCTTACCTTTTTGTTGTTGGCAAGCCGCAGGCTTGTTACGCAAAGGCTGATTAATGAAATTTCAGAAAAAGGTTCTTTTTTCAATAAATGGTTTATTTTAGGAAAGTTCAGTTATCCTGTCTTTTAATGGTTACCAGCTTCAGAGCCAAGACATCATCTGAGACAGAGGTCTGTTGCTCTCACTTGTGTGTTCCTGTTCAGAAGGGGCGTGATCAGATGCTCTAGAGATGGCCCTGGATGAGGAGTCCTTCAGGGTCTGGGGTCTCCTCGCTGTTCATGAAAGGTGAGAGAGAAAGGAAACATCACTGTGCATGCAGGAGGGCCCCTTTCAGTTCTACATCACCCAGGCAGCATGGGGCCGGTGGAAGTGTAAGCCTTGTCACCATACGCAGGACATCGAGGTGCTGGGTCAGTGGTAAGTACTGCCGAATCCGCTCTTCGTAAGAAAGCATCTTCTCCAGGATGTAAACCCTTCAACAATGAGTTTTCTAAAATAGCCCAGAACATATGTCATCGATGCTGTTCTTTAGTTTCTTTTTGCTATGAAATTTTGAAAAGATCGATCTTAAAGCTTCCTGAAATCTTTTTTTTTTTTTTTTAATTTTTTTAATGTTTTATTTATTTCTAGGAGAGAGAGACAGCGTGAACAGGGGAGGGTCAGAGAGAGAGGGAGACACAGACTCTGAAACAGGCTCAAGGCTCTGAGCTGGCAGTCAGCACAGAGCCCGACGCGGGCTCGAACCCACAAACCGCGAGATCATGACCTAAGCGAAAGTCGGACGCTTAACCGACTAAGCCACCCAGGCGCCCCAAAGCTTCCTGAAATCTTTCTAGAAGCTCACAGATCACCGCTGACCCACAGCAGCTGGCTCTGGGCACGTCAGTTCTCGGGCACGTTGTTGTGTTCACCTTCCCTCCTGGGCGGTCATCCTCTTCAGGACGTTAATGTCCAGAGAACGATGGCGTCACGGAAGGATTATACAAACACTTAGATTTTTTAAAAACATTTCAGTTCTTTCAAACCGCTGTTGGAGGTAGAATTCACATAATCTTGGAAAATACCATTCAGTGACTCCCAGTAATTCGCTGCCCATTCATAAGCTGTCTTCACGGTCTGCCTTAGAACATCCCTCCAAAAAGAAGCCTTGTGTCCCTTTAGATCCCAGTTCCCTTGCCGTGGGCGACCCCTAGGCCACCTCTGTCTTCATAGATCCACCCTCTCTGGGCATGTCACTCAGAATTTGATGGTATGTAGTCTTCTGCGTCCAGCCTCTTTCACTGAGCATGGTATTTTTGACATTGTCTGGGTCGTGGCACGCCCTGGGACTTTATTCCTTCGCACTGCTGAGCACTCCGGCGTGTGGAGGTGCCGCACACTTGGTTTCTTCCACCGATGAGCCCTGATTTTTGCTTATTACAGGGGTGACGCTGCTCTGAATGGTCACATGCAAGTCTTTGTGTGGACAGACGTTTTCATCCCTCTTGGCAGAGGGACTTCTGGGCCACAATGGTAAATCCACATTCAGTATTTTAAGAACGTGCCAAACTGTTCCCATAGTGGCCACGGAGCCTACATTCCCACCATTGAAGTGTGAGGGTTCTGGCTCTGACACCTCCCTGGAATTTGTTGTTTTTTGGATGTTGGCCACTCTGTGTGAAACGCTGGCTCACTGTGGGTTTGATCAGCTCTTGCTGATGATGGTGGATGTTTTTTCTCATGCGTGCTAACCACATGTGTATCTTCTTCGGTGAGATGTTCAAGTTGTTTGCCCATTTTTTAATGGAGGTTATTTGTCTTCTTATTGAATCATGAGGGGTTTTTATATATTTTGGGTATAAGTCCTTTACCAGGGATGACTTATAGTAGTTTTTTCCTCCCAGTCTGTCTTGTCTTTCTTAATGGTGTCTTTTGAAACACAGAAGTTTTTAATTTTGAAATCTGGCTCATTAGCTTGTTCTTTATTGCATGTGCTCTTGATACCCTCCTGTCTAAGAAATCATTACTGGGGCAAAGTCATGAAGATTTACATGTAGGTTTTCTTTTTCTTTTTTTTATGTTTTTATGTATTTTTGAGAGAGAGAGAGAGCATGAGCCGGGGAGGATCAGAGAGAGAGGGAGACACAGAATCCAAAACAGGCTCCAGGTCCTGAGCTAGCTGTCAGCACAGAGCCCGACGCGGGGCTTGAACCCATGAACCATGACATCATGACCTGAGCTGAAGTCAGATGCTTAACCGACTGAGCCCCCCCAGGCGCCCCTACATGTAGGTTTTCTTCGAGGAGTTTTTGTAGTTTCAGCTCTTGCATTAGGCTCACCATGAATTTGTAGGTAATTGTCGTGCGTGACGTCAGTAGGGTTCACCGTGCACTTCAGGTAACTCGTGCCCTAACTTCAGCTGTGGGCAAGTCGGAGAAGCAAAAGAGGAGCTGCTCCACGCACCCCACCCATCCCAGACCCTCGGCCTTTTTGCCTCAGGTGCATGCAGCTCATTTTAGGTGCTACCCCATGCGGGCAAGATGTGGGGTCCTGTGGCTTTGTGATGTGATTTTGGATAAACTTTAGCCGCCCTGCACAGGTAGATCTCCTTTGTTAATTTCCTCCACTGCTTTCCTTCCGCATCATTTGCAAACATCCAGATGGATGGCTCTGGAACCTCACTGGTGACTTCTCCTAATTTCCTAACATGCTTGGGAGAGATCCGGCTGGAGACTACAGAACAAGAAAAAGTGTGATTTGTATTGCTTGCTGCATTTTGAAATCCAAAGGGTTATTATTCCGGAATCCTAACTTTGTATTCATACTGCTTAGTCCCTTAAATTTCAACATAACATAGATGCCAGAAATGTCAAAAATACCTAGTTTCTCCAACATGCAAAACAAGACTTTCCTTTTGTATGGAAAAAAAAAAATGGTAAAGATTTTATGAGTCTTACTCACTGAAAGCTTTACTAACATAGCCAAAGGAGTATTTCCTAGATACTGAAAAGATCTAAGTAGGTACTTAATAAACACTTTTCAAACCATTCAGAACCTTAGTATTAAAATAGGACGAGGCTTCGGGGGCTGAGGACTGCCTCCTTTCAAGCTGCTTATCCTTCCCGGGAGAAAGCTTTGTTTTTTTTCCACTGCCAACTCTGAAACTTGAGCATCCTGCCCATGTATTACGTCCTGGATTTTATTTTGGCCCATTTGCATTTAAGAAAGGTTCTTATTTTTACTTTAGGAAAAGGAATCAAAAGACTATGAAAGGTTCCTTATTAAAGCGTCTGAGTCAACGCCCCCTTCATGTCACCAGCCTTCCCTGAGTGCCCAGTGCCCCTGCCCTGCCCTGCAGAGGGGATGCTCTCAGGAGATGTGAGTCGACCATGTAGGCCAAGTTTCCCGTACTCTGTTTCTGACACATTACCCGTTGGTGACAGTGCTGGGAATGGTACAGGATGTCATGGGTCTCACACTGGAGAATGTGTTCGGTCCCTATCATCTCAAGTTGTAAGCGGTGCTGGACGGCACCGCTGCCTTAGGACCAAAAGCCTTTAAAGCCTCTGAAGTGGTTGGTTTTCGTTTACACTTCCAGAAACTCTGGAAACAGTCAAAACCCAAGCCGTGTTGCAGGAGGACTTAGGGGGTGGGGTGTGCGTTCATCCGTGGTCACTGCCCGATTGGTTCAGGCTCCCGAGCAGCAGGGGTCGCTTGGTGCTGACACGGCCTTCTCGCGGGCCCCTCTGGGAGGGCAGGGGGGCTGGTCCAGAAAAAAGGCACTTTTATCTAGTGTGTTGTTCAAGGAAGTGGTTTGGGCTTCATTCAATCCTGGCAAAAAATTAAAACATTGTTTTAAAAATGTTTTTGAATTAAATCTCTAAGGATATTTTTAGGAAATCATCCTCGGGGTCATCAGTTCTTACCTGCGCGGCCATGCCCACCTCCGGTGGGGGGCGGGGGGCACCGGACGTGAGGGGTTTCAGCAGCTGGTCTGACGTTGCTGAGTGACCGTGAGTCTGACGCTGGCGGAGGGGCTGCTCCTCTGTCCAGGGTGCCCAACCCCAGGTCCTTTGTGCTAAGAGCCACCCACCTGGCTTCCCACGCAGCTCCGGCCCCGTGTGAGGCGGCGGCCTGGAAGCCCGCCCCCCGCGTCACGGAGCCCCGCAAGGCCGTCCCCGTGTCCCTTGATGGCGGGACTTAAAAACCCGTTCAGTGCGTAGGAAGAGCGTTTATCAGAGCAAGAGCCGGGCCCTCGAGCGGCCCGTGGGCCCCGCCGGGTTGGAGGTGGGGCGGTGCCCTCGCGCCCTCACTGCTGCACCGAACACCCTCCCTCCTCCTCCCCTCGGCCCGCAAGCCCCAGGCGACAGCTGCTTCCGCTGAGGCTGCAGAACCCGCCTGGGACGCCCGCAGGCTGCAGGCTCTGACGGGCGGACGTTCAAGGCCAATGCGGACGCGGCCAGCAGCGCCCCGCGCCCCGCCCCGCCCCGCGGCCGCTCAGGACGCCGGCTGCACCCCTGCCCCCGGAGTGTGCGACCTCACCGGAGCCAGCAGCATCGTGAAGTCCGACCAGTGGCTCAGGACAAGCTGGAGCAAACCTCGTTTCGAGCAAAGAACCCTCGAGAATTTTTACGTTTGTCCCTATTTGTGAGTGAGGCCTGAACTCTGCAAGGCTGAGTGTGTTTGGCCTGGGGACCAGCCAGACCGCCGTTCCTCCGACCGAAGCTGCCGGTGCCCCTTTTGGTGACGTCACATCATCACTTCCTACCTCATGGCTGCATGATTATCATTGGATTTTGCTTCTAAATCACTGTGTTTCAGGTCAACTTTTACGGATATGTTGGACAAATATTAATGTTTTAAATCTGTAGACAGCCGTAGCTTTTACAGGGTTTTGCACTCGGAGAATACAGCAAGTCAAGAGCTACCCCAGTACCACTGTGTGGTCTATGAAAAGGTCGTGTTCGCTCTCAAAAACAGTGAGCGAGGGGACCGGCTGGCTCTCCGGGGCGTGAGCTCCTCCTCCGCCGTCACCCCAACCACTCTGGCCCGGCCCCCAGCTGCGAGCTGCCCGCGGGACGGCTGGGGATTTTCGTGGAGAAAGGCCCCCTGCGCGCCCGCTTTCCTAGAGGGGCAGCCAGCTCCGCCTCAGCGCGGCCTCAGCGCGGCGGCGCGGCAGGGAGCGCTCCGCGGGCCGGCTCTCCGCAGGGCTGACCCAAGCTGCGGGGAGGTGACGAGGTCCGCCCGGACGTGACGCTCGTCTCCCAGGCCGGGCCCCCAGGAGCACTCCAGGGGGCTATGCTCCCCGGGGTCTTCATTCTGCGGAAACCTGCGTCCCGGGCGCCGGGGCAGCTCCTTGCTGAAGACGCTTGCGGCGTCCGTGAGACGTGCGCACGGGTCGAGCGGCCCAGCGACGGGCCTTTCCAAGGTCCGACGCCTCCTAACGGAACGCTTCCTCGCGCGAGGGCCGAGCGCGCGGTCGCCAGCGCAGAAACCGGAAGCTGCCTGTGCCCCGCTTGGGGACGTCACGTCGTCACTTCCTGCCTCCTCCTCTTGCTGCGTGAGGCGGTCCTGAAAGGGAGAGCGTCGTGCCTGCCGCCCGCAGACCTGGACCCGCGGCGCTGGGGAGCAGCCGGCGCGCGGCCGCTGGTCAGAGGCCGCGTTTGGTCCCGGAACCACTTCAGGGGAAAAAAGAGAGGTCTCTGGGCCCCCTCACGTTCTGGGGCGAAGGCAGGGTGTGTGTTACTCGAACTTCGCCGCCGCTAGATGAAGGGGGGATTGACAGGAGCACCCGGGGAAGCGGCGGTGTGGAGGGCGGCCTTCTCGTCGCCCAGCCCTTGTTCGCGTCGTGCTTTGGGAGCTCGCGGCCAGGGAGGCGTCCCCACCCTCATTTTACACGTGGGGAAGCTGGCGCTCGGGTAGAATGGCCGGCCCGCGGTCTCGGGGCGAGGGAGCCGCAGCCTGCGCACCCCAGGGCGGGCCACGCGGCTCCGGGGTGAGGACCCCTCTGCGTTAACCGGCGGCCCCCGCGGAGAGCGGCCCCCGCTGCGGGCGCAGGTCGCCACACGGGAACGCGGGCGCAGACCCCGAAGCCGTCCCCGGGCCTGCGGCCACACGTCTCTGCCCTCTGCGTTGTGCGAACGCGTGTGCGGCCGGCACGCGGCCTCACGGCGACCCCGCTCAGGCTGCCGGCAGACGCGAACTCGGCCCCGGCCTCCGCGGAACGCCCGGCCCGCACCCAAGCCCGAATTTGTGCCTCGTTTCGCTTCTGCAGCTTCGACCCACGGTGCGGTACTTGTCCCTCGAGCAGAGAGCGCTCCTCTTGGACGTTCTTAGAACTCTCCGGCTGTTGGGGCGCCTGGGTGACTCAGTCGGATAAGCATCTGACTTCGGCTCAGGTCATGATCTCACAGTTCGTGGGTTCGAGCCCCGCGTCGGGCTCTGTGCTGACAGCTCAGAGCCTGGAGCCTGCTTCAGATTCTGTCTCCCTCCCTCTCTGACCCTCCCCTGCTTGCTCATGTGCTCTCTCTCTCTCAGAAATAAATAAATAAAAAAAAAGAACTCCTCGGCTGTTGTGGTTTAGTTGTGCCTGATGAACACTTCGTGAGTGAACACGCAAACATCCAAGAACAGGATTCGGCATAGATGATGCCTTTTAGTCGTATCCGCCCACTTCTTCAGGGAGCACAGCAAGGTAGACGTCCCACCCGCCGCTGCTCCTCCCGCTGGGAATCCCATCAGTCCAAGTGCGTCGCGTCTTGGCCTCAGAGGACACGGCGTCCAGTGCCTAAATGTGTTCCACCAGCAGCTTCTCTTCTGCAGGCGTCACGCCTGTGTGCACCGGGGGCGTTTGCACAAGTCCTGCGAGTGGCCGTTACTCCCAAGAGCATCTCCGTGCCAAGGAGCAGCCCCTGCTGTGGTGTGAAAGTCTGCACTCCTGGAAGAGATCAGGGCGCGCCTGCCCCCGTGTTTGCGCCGGCTGACCCTGCTCAGAGGAGTTTGTGTCACACGCGCCTGTCCTGGCCCGGGGCACCCAGCTTCTACTTGCTACTGAGATGGGCAGTGGGTGTCAAGTCATTGCCCACATCGCTGCAGACTGGATGCCTGCGCTTTAGTTTTCCGCTCGGTTTCCTCAGGGAATCGGCCACATCTTCAAGACTCGGGCCGGGGAGACTCCGCTGCAGGGAGACGGGGAAAACCGGAGCTGCCTCACAGGGCCTCCGCTGAGTCCGACGGACGTGCTCCGCCCGCCCCCCAGCGCCGGCCACACACCCCCTGACCGCGCGCTGCCGGGCTCCCGCACCTGCACCTCCCGCCAGGGGGGCCCCGTCCAGCTGCCCCTGGTGCCCACGGTCCAACCGGTCCCTCCCGGCAGCGCTGCGGGGTCCCTGCCGCCCGGAACACCGGAGCAACGGCAGGGGCTCCCAGCAACGGCTGGGAGCATGGGATGCGCTGTGTAGACACGTACCGCAGAGACCCAAACACTTTAATTAGTTTTTTGGAGGCATAATTTAGTCATCTTACCTAAAGCGCCTTTCACTCTCACAATCCAATACAGAAAACTCAGCACCAAAGAATGAAGAGGAACCCCATCGTTCCCCATCCCTGCCCTCCCCCTGTGCCTCAGATCCCCCCCGAATGATCACATAATAAGGCTCACACTCAGCCGCATATCATTCTCACTTATATGTGTCCTTTCTCTAACACACACACACACACACACACACACACACACACACACGAAAAGAAAATCAAAACCCACTAAAGCATTACAGGGGAAAAAAGATTTAAGAGTATCTTCCTCCCCATCCGGCATCAAGACCGAACTCCCTGGCTTCCCAGCAGGGGCTCACCCCGCTTCGTCCCTGGGTCCCACTAAGGATGACAGGCAGCGTCCACCAAGTCCCCAAGGTCCCCTCTGGGTGCTAATGCGTCCGGGGTCAGTCGCTCCGCTTCTGCTTGCTGTCGATGTTGCCATAGGCAGAGCCCTTGTCGATTTCTGTCACACCGATCATCCATCGAACTCCCATGGAGGCTGCGGAAATAGGAAGGGCAAGGAGTTAGGAGGAGGCCTGAGGGGGCTGCCGAGGGGAAAGCTGTTTGCAAAGCTCCAGCATCAGCTGAGGGGCTGACCTGGGGCCTGTGGCGGCATCACACTGCACAGTTACCCTTGAGCACGAGCATCAGGATAGACTACATGACATTCAAACAAACAGAGCAAGGCTGTGCTGCCAGGGGGGTTTAATCCTACGACCCTCCGAATTCCACAAGCCATGCCCACTGCACACGAAGGCTCACGGGATTCCTCTGCCTCCCACACAAGCCCCCTGTAGAGAGCATTCGCTTGGGAACACAGGGCAGGCGCTTACAAAGTAGCTTTCAGAGAAGCTCGCCAGCCCCCCAGGAGTCTGGGGGTTGCGGAGCTCAAGTATCTGTCCCCTGCTGCTGATGTAAGTATAGAGCAGCGAACAAGGAAAATCTCCAGAAAGCCTTTTCTCTGAGCGAGGTTCGGCCGAAACAGAGGACGGAAGGGACCCTCGTGAGAACCCAGCTGAAGCACCAAGAAGCTGGAAAACAAGGCCACCTTCAGATGCTGTAGTTTAACCTACTCCCTCGAGAGGGCAGGCTCGGTAAGCTCTCTCAAGGCAAGGAGCTTGTCTTAATCACCTTGATGAGCCGAGCACCAAACACGCGGGCTGGTAGATAGTCGGTTTATCACACACGTTTCAGAATGGATAGACGGGTGACAACTGAAATCTCCACGATGCACGTGTTTACAGGCATGAGCATCGTGGCCTGTGGGCCATCGCTGAGACACCCGTGGGGCTGACCGGCGGGTGAGCGCAGCCCAGCCCCGTGAGGCCCGTGTCTCTCTCCTGGGCGGGTTCGGAGGACCCCGTCTTAGTAGTGGAAACCGTGCGGTGGCAGTGATGACAGCGCAGAGCGTAAAGAGGTGCGTAAAACATCAGCTCTGTTGCCAAAGGCTGTAGACAGGGAACAAGACAGCAATCCAAGGCAGAGTGCAGTGAGGCAGGGGCTCATGGCTGATGAGGGTAGGGGTGGGGGCACAGGGCAGCCCGCTCCTCCAGAGCTCCGGAGGGGACCCCCATCTCCTGGGGAGTGTGTTTGGCCCTCGCCACACACCTTCATCACCAAGGAGCCACGTTCTGCTGCGTGCACTCTGTCGGCCCCCCTCCCTCTGGCGACCTGGACAAAGTAGCTCCCTGTTACCTGGCCTGCAAGCCGCAGCAGGGGTCCTCTGGCCTGTGGGGGAGGAGGACTAAAATGATTAGAAACAGGGTTCTCTTACACCCTCTTTTTTCTACACAGACCAGGCATTATTTAAATTTTCAGCATTAAAATCAATCTTTTAAGTTTTAAAAAGACTAGAGGAGGGTCTGTTTTAGGAATAACAGCCAGTCTGGCCTATTGCAAACAGTCTAGAATTGGTTGGCTTGATGCAAAAAGACAAGCGAGGTTTTGTGTGTGCTGTGACGGGTGGAAGGGGCCACAATTCGGTGGGTGAAAACACGGAGCCACAGGAAGGGCAGCCACGTGAATTTACAGACGCGCCTATGCGCGAGCCTGGAGGAACGTGTGCCACACTGTCCGTGATGATCCGTCATCCCTGGGAAGCAGGCTATTGGGAGTCTGGAGCATTCGTGCAGCGCCTGTCCGTTCTGTCCCCAGATCAGTGCATGCTTTCGCACCCGTGCTGTCTGCTCCGTCCCCAGGGACGCAGGCTGCCCTCTGCCCACGCTTTCCACCGTCCCCAAGAGTGGACTCCTTTCCTCCCCCCAGACTCGGGGCGCTGGGGCTGCTTCAGAGGGGCGGCCAGTGAGGTGGGGCCACCTCACGGTGGGGGGCGGGGGGGTCCTGCCACGTTTCCCTCTGGCTCCAGGTGACCTGTTCGTAGGACAAGACAGACTTGGGGGCACCTGGCTGCAGGGAAGCTTGGCGCTTAGGAGAAATCACAGCGGTTCGAAGCCACCGTCAGCGACGCCAGTACAGATTCACGAACATGGCTACCAAATCCCTCTATCAGGTGTCCATGCCACCACGTCCAAGAAGCACGTCCCCAAAGGGGCCTGGACCTGCTTTGAGTGGCCCGGAGCCTTTGCTGGCCACTGGTGGGCTCCAGGAAAAAGGTTTTCCTCGTGAGAAGGAAGAAGCGAGTACAGGGAGCAGTGCTGTCTGCAGGGACCCCGTGACTAGATCTGCCGCCTTACCGGGCCTCCAGGCCTGGGGTCCCGGGTGTGTGTGGACACGGGTCCGCAGACATGGTCCCTGTCCTTCTGTGTCAAGTTACCCCCCTTCCACCTCCACCTCTCTCCCCATCACATGCTCCTGGCGGTGGCGTGGGTGGGGCGGTCCCTACCTCGGGCCTCTTGCTCTTTACTTACCCACAAAGAAGACGAGGACAAAGCTGGCCAAGGTCAGGGAGGACCCACTGCTGATCATGTTGATGAGGAACCGGAAGAAGGGGTAGAGCAGCAGGGAGGCCCAGAACAGCCAGTTGATGAGTGTCCAGGGCCGCCGGGGGGGCACCATGGGGGTCTCCGGGAAGGTGCCCGTCCTGTAGTACTCCTCCTGGAAGGCATCCTGGGGACAGAGAGATGACCCTGAAGCACCTCCCTCACGTACCCCCCAGGGCCGGTGCAGGCCCTTCCCGAGGCACCACCTCTGAGGCCAGCTCACAGCATCCGGGCCCGTGAGCTCCGCAGAACTGGGGGCTGCAGCGCCGCCCCGGCGGGGACCCGGCAGGCACCTGCAGTGTCCTCACAGTCCTGAGTTTGCCTGTCCCCTCCCCCACCATGACACAGCGAGGCAGGGCCATCGCAGCTGTCACTCAGCCGTGGTGCCAGGCCAGCCCCGGTTCCTTCCTCGTCCACTCCTTAGCTCTTCCCTGCCTCTGGCCAGGTGACCAGCCTCTGACACCCAGACTCCTGGTCTGTAAGATGGGCAGGAGGTGCCGCCCAGGTGCCCCCAGGACAGGCCGGGGGTGGGGGGGCCTGGATGAACTGAGACAACACGCTCAACCTGGCCCTCAGTGAACGCCTGCAGAACAGACAGCCACGAGCTTGCCCTCTCGCACCTGTCCCATGACACCACTGCACCTTCTGGAAGGCATCTGGCTCGTACATCCTGGCCGTGTGGCCACGAAGGGCTGTGGGGGCTGCTCACAGGAGGGGGGGCGCTCACAAGGGGGCCCTGGCAGAGGAGGACTCAGTGCCCAGCCCGGGCCAGCCTCCCAGGGCCAGTGCTCTCCAGGCCTCCTTCCTTCCTCAGGACCCGGCAGCTCTGTGTGGCGCTTGTTGAAGCAGCCAGATGGCCACCAGGCTCCTGTCCTGACACTTCAGTAGATTCTCATCTGATGCCTGACCTGAGACTAAGTACAGGGGGGCCCCCACTTCTCTGTGGGCTCCAGACACCCCCCCATGGACACCTGTACCCACAGAGTGCCAAGCCCTATATATACACCGTGTTCTTCCTATACCTACGTCCTTGTAAGAGATAAACAGTGGTGACACGATAGAGCAGTTCGAACGATGTAATCGAGGCTGTGTGAATGTGGTTGCCCAGTACCTTCGTCACGCGTGCACCCTCCCTTCCTGGGACGGTGTGAGATGCTGAGATGCAGGGAGAGGGTGGCGTGCGAGACACTAGCCCGCTGCCAAGCTGGTGCTGCGTCAGAGAAAGATCACCTGCTTCTGCACCGGCACCGACTGCGGGTCACTGACCGCAGGTCACAGGCCGCGGATGAGGGGGACTGCCTGGGGCCCAGTGTGTGTGTGTCGGCAGGGCGTCTGCTCTCGGGCCATCAGGAGTCTCAGCACGCACACGGCGAAGCATGGGGAGCCCCGAGGTGGGAGTGAGCGACAAAGCAGGACCAGGAGATGCCTCCCCGGGAGGGTGCTGCTGGGCGGGATGGGCCACAGGGAACAAGGACAGAGAGACTAGCACCAGGACATCGATGGGCACCGTCCCGGGCACCGGGGAGGATGAGGGCCGGCAGCCGTGCGCAGTCTCCCCATTTCTTAACATCAGCAACAAATTCAAATACCCTGAAGACCCCCGGAGGCTGACAACACACATGCTGCCCAAAACTCACCGCTGGGTCCCACGAGCCACCCGTCTTAGCCTAGTAACGTCCCCTTCACTAAGGAGCTGAGGGTCCTGGGAGACGAGCTTCCATATACCTGCAACTTACACCTTAGGTGCCAACTCTTCCCATCAACAGCCTGAGACAGAAGCCTCTAAAATACATCCTACTTCTCTGTTTGCCCAGTCAGGCGGTGCTGAGTAATGCGCTTTCTTGACCACTTAGGGTCATTATTAAAATGAGTCTACATGGGCCTTTCTGGAAGGAGAGCCTCTGACCCTTCCCCTGGCGATTCAGGATCTCTGCCCTGGGGCCCTTCCCAGGCCCAGTCCAAACTTCCTCCCTCGTGTCTGCTCTTGGGCCGAATAATCAAATAATTTTAGGACAGTCGACCTGTGTGCCGAGTGCTCCCAACCCCCACGTGAGAGCCTGCGGCCACAGCAGACTACCTGATGGTGACAGGTCTGACGCCCAGACACAGGGCACCTCACTCGTCAGAGCCTCCCACTGTCCCTCCCTGCCATTAACTTGGGTGATGCTTCTCCTCCCAGGCTGGGGCCGCAGGAGCCCAATAACTAGGTGAGGGGTTTGCTGCAGACTGATTTGTCCCCCCAGAATCTGCTTACGGAAACCCGAACCCCAGGGCGATGGTTTCAGGGCCGAGGCCTTTCATGAGGACGGAGCCCGCATCACTGGAATTGGTGCCCTTATCACAGGGGCCCCAGAGAGTCCAGCACGTGAGGACACGGCCTGGGTGCCCCCCAACCCCCACCCCCCGGGTGTCCTGGCCTCAAGCTGCGATGGGCAAATGTCTGCTGTTTACAGGCCACCCAGTCTCTGGCACTTTGTCATACAGCCCTGATTGGACGAAGTAGGAGGGGATCTGATTGGACGAAGACAGGAGGGGATCTGATTGGACGAAGACAGGAGGGGATCTGATTGGACGAAGACAGGAGGACCGCTTTATTGAGGTGTCATTTATATATCATCAAACTCCCTCATTTTAAAAAGTGGCAAGTTTTTTTTTTTAATTCTTCTCTTTAACAGTCTTGATAATCCTTTTCTCTTATGATATTTCTGTGGAGAACCCAGTGCCGCTTTTCCCATCTCTTGCCAGAAAGACACTTGCTGAGCCAAAATTTATTTGTACCTCTAGCAAGAGGAAAAAGCACTCCTTTTTCTAGGGCGGCGGAACTAATTCGGTCCAGAGTTTTCTTTGTCTCTGCTTCGTTGAGAAAACTAAGACCCTTCACTGCCCCCACTGACGTCGCTGCTGCAGTCACCCTTGCTGGCCTCCCGGGGGCGTCACGGGGACTCTGCGACCCGGAGAGGTAGAGGGAAGAGAAGGAAAGAACGAGAGATGGAAAGTAAGAGCTTGGCTCCTCTGTCGGCAGGTCTGGGCAAGAGAGACCCTCTCTGAGGACGCCTGTCCCGACGGTAGCCTGACACGGGCGCGGGACTCAGGCCTGGAGTGTGTCGTTTGCAAAGGACTGAATGGCGGGGCCGAGCCGCAGAGCCCGCCGCCCCTCCCAGCAGCAATGCCCTCAGTGTAAGCGCAGAGGCCGTGGCCAGCTTGGAAAACCCTCAGCTCCTGTGCCTGAAGAACCTCCCGCTGGCTTCCCCGCCCCACCCAGGGAAGCTCCCCCTCGACGCCCACACGACAGCTCCGACGCTGCTTTCCTTCACCCACTTCTCAGTTTGCACCATTAATGACTAGTTTTTCACCCCTGCAGCGCACTTCAGACTGCAAGCCAGGGCACTAAAGGCTTCAACCCAGGAATGAAAAGTTAGAATTTGTTGAGGCCACGTGATGGAGGAACCGCGATGGCTCGGGGACGGTGATCTGGGAGCTGCTGCTGTCCCCACAGAGGAACCGTGAGGGCAAGCATGATTTCTCAAAGCCCACGTCTGGTACCCTGCAGCCGGCCGGAGGGCTGACAAGTGATAAACATCGTGCATCTCCGAGATGCTAAACTTGTTCCACATAAAGGATGGCCCTGGCTTCAGAGATGATGTGCTTCCTATTTTAGAGTGTTAAAATGGCAGTCATAGATAGTGGGTTTCTATCTATGTATCTGTTTTGAGAGAGAGAGACATAGAATCCCAAGCAGGCTCCGCACCGTCAGCCCAGAGCCCGACATGGGGCTTGAACTCACCAACCATGAGATCATGACTTGAGTCAAAATCAAGAGCTGAACACTTAACTGACCAAGCCACCCAGGCATCCCTAGTGGGTTTCTTTTGAGGCCTCCGCTGGAGCACAATAAAGTGTCAGCGCAGTCCTGTGTGGCTGCCACCACCCTGTCCCACACTGACAGGCACTTTACTCGTCCATGAATTCAAAGCCTGAGAATTGCTGCCTTCAAGCCCCAAGCTCAAAGTCAACAGAATTGTCTTTTGACATCATACATCCAAAAGATGATGACTGAAATAGAGCCCCACTCTGACAAGCATGGTGGGCACCCAGATGTCTGACAGAAACCCCCAGACCCATCTAGGCTCCTGAGGAAACGGGGCAGACAAACGAAATGACGCAGTCGTTCCCTGACATCTGGTCACATTTCCTCTTGGGGGCACCGCCGATCACTTGCGCTGACTGCCCAGCGGTGTTCCCTCCAGGGAGAAGGCAGGCCTCAATGGTCTGCTCACTGCAGACACAGCCCTCCATAGCGAGGAAGAACTTGCCCTGGGAACCCGGCTTTAGTAATGAGCTGGGAAGACGGGCCAATGATGTCATTCCCTGGACCTAATTTCCTCAGTATTAGCATGAGAGCTTGGAGCCAGGGGATCATTCTGAGAACACTTCCAAACTGAACACTTAACTGAACGCTATCATTTCTAACGGATATGTAGTTTAGAAAACAGCTTCCCGAGAGAGGTCAGCCACCAGGAAACATGCCTCTTCACCAAAAGCCCAAGGGGCCCAGTTCACACAACGGCCCCGCTCTCCCACCAGGACACGGGAGAGAAAGGGCCGATGGAGAAAACTCTCCTTCGCTTTGGTGGGTGTTGGGGTTTTGCATGTGTCAGATTTGTCTGTGTGGTTCTTTCCAAAGGGATTCATTTCTTAGGCCTTTGCTTCGCACACTTCCCCTCGGGCTAATGGCGACGTGTTTTACACTGCCTAATGACTAAGCCAGAAAACCGTGCAAGAAAAACGCTGCCTCGTGCATGAAACCAGAGGAAAGGAATTTATACTGCTTGTGTGTTTCTGTCGGGCCTGGGCCTGTGGCAACACAGAATCGTGAGGACTGGGCATCTTGTTAAAAAGCATCTGCAGCGGGTTTCCAAGGGCGGGTCGGCAAGCGGCCTGTCAGAGGCGGTCTAGAAAGACACGTTTCTAGAGCTCCTCAGACCTGCTGCGTAAACCTCTGAGGCTGAGGAAGTGGCACAGCTCACGTTGTGACAGCTCGGCCAGTCACTGTTTACTGTTTATAGGAGGAAGCTGGATGCCCATCCCTATGAGCCGTTCAGAAACGACACCAAGTTCTGCGAATGGGCTTTTAAAGGCACCGTCGGAAAATCACTGCCTTGGGAACCCAGGAGCAACTTCTTGCTAAGACAATATGAGGATTTGATTCCCAGAATGAAGCATATTTGTAAAAAGTCTCTACTTAATCAGATGGTAGCAATTTGGAAGGCTTTGGGGCCAAAGCACATTTGCAAAAGGTAGGATTAAAATTCTTACTCCACGGCAGGGGACAGCCCATTTAAAAAGAGAGTCTGTATTTATGGAATTTGGCAACAGGAAATCAGTATCCTGCTTATGGTGCTCGATTCTAGGTAATAAGCTTGTTTGGCCTTAAAACATACGATGAATCAGAAGTCAGTTTTTATAGGCAGTGAGGCTTGGTCATAAAGACGCTTTCCTCGCTAGTGGCAGCTAGCCTTTTCTCCTTCCCAAGATCAGGCAGTTGGGGCAAGGATAATTAGCCTCCCTCTGCCCTGAGCAGGTCCCTGAGAAAGAAGTCAAGGAAACGTAAGGCCCTGCCCAGAGAAAGGAAAGAAGGTGTGTGTGTGGTGGTGCAGGGGGGACGGGGGGCGGGGGGGGGGGCTGGAACAGACAGCAGGCAGGGGGCACCGCACCAGATCACACAGCGAAGACGGACCCTTGCAAGGCTCCAGAGCGCGGGTGCTGGGGATTCTGAGACCAAACGGGCAGGTCGGGAAGCCGTCGGGCTCGTATGCGTTACTGAAAGAACACTCCACCCCCAAGTACCAGATACAGGCTGTTGGGGCCATTGCTTCCTTTTCAGTCCACTACACCCATCATTCTTCCCGCGAAGCCCCGTTTAAGACATATTTTGCTATATTCTTTTCCCTATTGCCAAGCAGAATGTCAACTCCACCCCCGCCCCGGGTGGCTACCAACTGGGTGGTGCATGGCATGCTCTCACCACCGTCCGCTCCCAGAGGCCCCCATGGTGTGCCCACTGCTGCAACTTGAAATGGGGTCCCTGGGCCCTGCAGAAGCCCCCTGCAGCACTGACCTTCTCCTGGTAGAGTTTGTGCAGCCAGGCTGAACACTTGTCTTCATCTTCTGGGACTTCTTCTAGAGGAATCCGCCTGAAAAGCAGAGAGCAGCTGGGAGCCGGGAGGCCGATGCCAGAGAACCCCCCACCGCGGTTTCAGAATAACCATGCTTGACATCTCTGGGCTCAGGTTTAGGGAACCCGATCGTGCAGATGTGAGGAGGGCAATTCATTTGAAATTCACACCCATCTTGGGGAAATTAGGCCCACTTGCAATCACAGTCCATGAAGAAGTGGCCAACGATAGGCTCAGTGACAGACAGGGGCACCGTCAAGAGAGGACACCTGCCTCTCTCCGTTCTCCCTCCCTCCCTCATGGAAAGGCTCCAAACACCTGCTGTTTGCTTCTCCAACAGAAGGCAAAATCACCGCCATTTCCCCATGTTATAACCCAATATGCAGAGAATCTACGTATGGGTGGTAATCTGCTAATACTTCTGCCGGCCAGGTAATGACTTAATACAGTGGTGAAGTGTCTCCCATCAAATGATTCCTCTGACCTCCTGGACAGTGTAGAGGTGGACCTGCTGTAAGGATTTCGACAAATACAAGGACCTGTATCTCGAGGAACTAACATTCCCCCAGGATGGGAGGAACCATGAGACCCTGGCCTGGTCCTGGGGCTCTATTGCCAAGTAAAGTATCACCCTAGAGGTGGATGAGATTCTAGGGTGGCTCTGGGCTGAAGCTGGCATGGGCTGGAGGCTCAGTCACTTGCAAACGGCCCCACTGAGCAAGGGGGGAGTCACTGGACCATGTTTCCTGTTGCCCATAGAGTTCTGCTGTCCCCGGGTTGCTGGCTTTTGTGACATCCAGGCGTATTTATTCGCACCTGACTTTATCCACGTAAAATTCTACATCCCTCATGATTGTCCTGGGTGGATGGACTCCCCTCTCTGGCTTTGGATTATCTTAGCACGAAGATACATTTTCAGAACTTCTCCATCACACTATAGCCTGTTAAGAAAACGTGCGATTTTATCCTGTGACAGAGGCAGCAGTGTTCAGGGGTAAGTCGTTCACGTGATGAGAAATCACCCCGTAAGCTCTTACACATACTCCCACGAACACCCTACTCCTGCGTTCTGTCTGGCTCACCCTGGCTTGGAAACCGGATCTCTAAATGTGTTTCTTGAAAAAGGTTAGAAAGCCTACATACTATTTATTTGAATAGTAGGAGTTTAAGGCAATTTTGCTCTTTTCAGTAACTTATTTGACATCCTCACCCTCGCTGTTGGAATACTTTGTATTGAGGTGAAACACAAGAAAGCCTCTATCATTTTGGAGGGGCCCCTGCACCACGCAGAGATGTGTGTGGAGCGGCACAGACCTCCTCGGAGGTGGTGAGGGTGTACCGACTGCGGTGGGCCCACGGGGCATTGTGTTTATGACCCTCATCCCTACGTGCACTCCAGAGAGTTGCAGTTACCTGAGAGGTGGCCTAGTGGAGATGCAATCATCTCACACAGTGGGAAATCATCTCGCGAGGTTTCCCCAAATACCCAGGGCCCCGCGGGCCACTGAGTGGCACTCCTGCCAGCTGATAGAGCTCAGGGGACAAAGCCTCCCTTACTTCCGGAAGAAGGCCTCCCTTGGGGAGGTTGGACCTTAGAATAAGCATGATGCTTCCTTCCTATCTGTAAGGGGGCGCCAGAGTCATTTCCAGCTAGAAAGCTACTTAATTCAGGCTCTCAGTCCTGGAAGGTTTGAGCTTTTTTTCTTGCAGCCTCATGGTGACGATCAGCTGCCCAATTTGCATCGGGCTGTGCTGTACTTTAGCATCTGTAAGGTCTTTGAAAAAAAAAAAGAATCAGAATGCTATAGAACAGTCAGCTAGTTCTCCAGTAGTGGGCACGTCTGATCATCTTGGTTAGTTAGCTTTCTGGAAAGACCACCTACTGACTAAGGGACCAATGCGATCCTTTAACCGGGTCACATGGGGTTTCGTGTGTGCGTCCCCATTGTGTTTTATCGCCTGCAGTATCTTTCACCCATTTCCCGTTAATCTTGACATGGCAGACGGAAAGGGCGAGATCCATTCTGTCAGCTGATAAACGGGCAGAGAGAACTGGATGGCCTAATATCCAGTGAAGTGTTTTCAATAAAATCGTAATAGCTTGGCATATAACACATAAGGAAGATCCTGCTAAAATGTTCTCGATTTGTTTCTAGACCTCCTTATAAATGACACACGCTCTTGTCTGCAGACATCTGTGTGCAGTAGACACATCTTCCAAGAAGAGGAGTCAAGGAAATAATCTCTTCATACTCAATCTCCAAATGACTACAACATAATTGTCATCTGTCCAGCCTGAGTTCTATGATGGGTATGAAAAAGTCAGAGAGGATCAGAAAGTAGCTAAGAAACGAGGCCTCTTGATGATTCACATGAGTGGCGTGTGTCTTGAGTTCCCAACACAAATGCACAATGTGAGCAAGTTCATTGGTGAAGATGACCGACAAGAAAGTATTAAATAGATTTCCCTGGAAAGAGCCTGGCCAGCCATTTGTGATTGATTTACTTTGACGGGCGCTCTCTTTTTCGGAAGGGAAACGGAACCAACTTACCTGACGTATAAATCTGCGTGATATTTCTTCCCATTTAGGACCCCCAACAGTGTTGGATTTTCATTATTTCTGAAATTGAGTGTACAGTCATATACAGCTGAAACTATAAAAAAAATAAAACAAATACAAAGCAGTATATAGCGTGTGAACCCAATTTTCTTCTGTAGATACACACATTGGAAAACAGTAATGAAATCTGCTAACTGGGTATCTCTGGGTGGTGGGATTATTGGGTTCTTCTTCATGCTTTTCTATATTATCCAAATGCCTTCACAAACACAAATCGCTTTCTGTAATCAGAAAAGCACATCTAACTTAGTAGCTGAGGGCAGTTATGACTGAGGTCTGATCCGTTTAAAGCAATACTGCACTGTCTCTTGTAGACATATGGCAACAAGGACCAAGATTTCGACAAAGATCAGTAATAAGATCAACGAATCTAACGCACACTAAGTTCATGGCAGCGTAACCATTTTACGAGTGTTTCTCCCCCTAGAAAATTAAGACAGCCTCAAAACCAGAAGAGGATGCTGGGAACCTCTTAAGGAATTGGACTGGAATCCGCTGAAACAGCTGAGAAATGAAGAAGAATGTGTGTCGACACATCGCCCAAGCGGCAAGTTACCCGGTCAGCAGCAGAAAGAACAGGAGTTTGGAAGTCAGGCCGGTGGCAGCGCGACTTTCTCTGGCACAGGCCACTCAGCCTCCCTGAGCCCAGCTCCCCTGGATGATGGGACCCACGATGGCCTCCTCCCACGCCTGCTGAGCTGACACAAGTCAGCACTGCCCACAGGGCCTGGCACGCTGTGCTCGGGAGATCGTGCACCTGGTACTGTACTGAGAACCTGGTGTGTGTGCAATTACGCGTAATAAAGTGGGTGGGTGGGTGACAGGTGTCTCGGTCTGGTTGGGAATATGAAGAGCCAACATTGAAAAATCAGTCAGAAAATCACTGTCCATTAGCTTCTACCTGCTGCCTGACCACCACGTGTGGCAGCTGGAGTTAGTCTTCCGGGAGGAGAGAGGGTCTCTCCTGCTGGCTCCTGGGAGTGCCTGGGGTGCCCTGCCCCCAGCAACCTAGGCCACCATTCCCTGCCACCACCACCGCCCCCACCCCCGCCCTCCCAGAGAAAGGTGTCGCTCTCCATGGGCAGAGTGAGGCTGGTGAAGGCATTATGGTGACAGGCGTTCAGGCTGTATGGCGTGTAGCTGTGGGGTCACCGGGTCCCAGAGCAAGAAGGGCCCATGGAGCTCATGGAGTTCAGTGGACTTCAACCTCCTTCCTTCAGACCAGCTCTACACGAAGTAAGGTGACTTTGGTTAATTAAGGATGGGGGAGCGCCGGGGGGTCCCCAGAGGACAGCCTAAAACTAATGATTTGCACAGTTCTCTCCTCTTCCAGAGGGGTAACTCCAGGACAAGCTCTTGAAGGGACAGAACGGCCCAGCAGGAAATCGTCCGCCTGCAAAGCCCTGGAGCCCCAGCCTGTACGAACGAGCAGAGCCCTTTGGCATAAGTTCCTTACATTCTCTCTAAGCCCCAACTCCCCACCTGTGAACTGGAAGCAAGCAAAGGTTTCCCTCGGTGGGTCCGGCAAGCACACTCTGGCCTCGACGACTGTGACGGGCTCGCGCACGGGAGGGACGACAAGTGGCCCTGCGTGCGCCGGCCTCATTCCCAGGCCGGGGGCGCACAGATGCTGCAGCCTGTAGGCCCAGCTCATACACAGGGGGCGGGGGACAGTGGACCCCGAAGCTGGGCGCCCCCACTAGGGGGCGAAGGTGAGGCGGCTCCTGACCAGGGGCAACGTTGGCGTAAACGTTCATTGTGTGCCAGGCCTGGTGCCCAGTCCTCTACCTGTTTTCTCACTTAACCCTCCGGGCGACTCGGAGAAGCGGGGCGAGGCGATGCACCCGGGGCGCCGCGGCACGCGAAGTGGGGGGCCCGCACTCAGGTCTGCCCCCGACTCCCCGGCGCGGTGCAGGGCCGAGCAGCTGGTGCCTGGGAGGCCAGGGGAGGCGCCGGGGCCAGTGGCCGCGGTCAGGCGGGGGAGGGGCCGAGGGGAGCTCAGGGACCGGGTCTAGTCTCCCCGCAGCTCTGCAGGCGGACAGCGTGGGGGGGCGGGGGGCTCTGTGCGTGGCCGGCTCTCGAGGCGGAGCCGGGGGCGTGTGCGGCCTCGGGTCTGCGGGCCGCCGCCCTGGCTGTCCCTGCTCTCCCCGCGAGCGAGCCCGGCTACGAGATGGTGTCTGGGCGGGAGGAAACCCTGAGTCATGGGACCGGGACGGGGGTGGGGTGGGCGCCGGGCTTGGAGCAAGGTGGCGGTGGCCGCGGGGCGGGGGAGGGGCGGGGCCGGAGGGCGCGGGTGGCTGCAGTAGCTGATGGGTGGGCCCCCCCCGGGTGGGCCCCCCCCCTGGGTGCCCGGCTGCCCCGCAGGTTCACGCCCAGCCCGGGCGAGTGCACAGGGGGCCTGGGCGGGTTTACATGACCCCGGGAGCGGGCAGCCCCGCAGGAGACCCCGCGCCGGCCACTCAGATCCCTGTGCTCACAGGAGGGAGGCGAGGCCTGGGGACCCAAAGAAAGAAGACCGCGTGCAGAAAGAAGCTGTTGGGCCGGCTGCCAGACTCCGGCCAGGTCGGCGCCTTGCCCCGGGGGTCGTGGGGGCAGGAAGGTCACCTCCGAGCTGCCCGGGGGCCCAGGGCCGTGGCCGCCCTCCCAGCCTCCTCCCAGCCCTGCTTGGGACAGACGAGGAAGGGGGTGGGCCTCTGGGAGGCGTGGGGGGCGGGGGGCTGGCTGCCCGGGGACGGAGGCATGACCGGAGGCTGGAAACAAATGCTCCAAACTCGGGGTCAGCTGGGACAGATGGCAAGGTCACAGAGTTCATCAGCTGGAGGCAGCTGGTGCCAACAGACGGGCAAGCAATGCCACACAAAGCAAAACGACAAGAGAAACCTGGGCGAAGCAGGGGTGGGGCAGGCTGACCCCAGGTGAGGCCCCAGGGCATCCACAGGGTCAGCACAGCCCTGCAGTCCCGGTGCTGAGCAGGAGGGGTCAGCGTTTGTCCGGCGTGCGTGTGCATGCGCGCGCGGTGTGTGTGAGAGGAAGAGAGAGTGCAAGCGTTGGCCTGGATCCAGGCTGGCCACCCCTTGTCCCCCGTGTGCCCTCCTAGCTACCAGCCACAGTCAGCTGGGGGCGCTGCCGGGGGAGAGCCCCTGAGATCGGGGTGCTGGGGTTCGGTCTCCTTGCTGCAGGGGAATCTGGGGTCTTCCTTACCTACATTTCTCAAACTCCTCACGGTGATGGCGAAGCCTTTGGTGCGCGGCAGCAGGTGGTACTTGAGGCTGGGCAGCCCCTTGGCTTGGGCCACCTGCATGCTGATCTGGTGCTTCTTCTCCGTGAAGCGCGTGCCCTCACAGTGAATCAGGAACTGGAAGGGACAGGGCAACGGTCACACACGGCTCCCGGGCACACACACGGGGCCTTCGGTCACACTCAATCTCAGAGTCCCGTGCCGTCCCCTGTCACACGCCTCAGTCACCTGTGGTCCCACAGGAGCCCCAGGGAACAGCCAGGCAGCCATGTGGCCCCGACCTTGGGTGGGCCCGAGGCTGGCCTTCCTCTCTGTGAGCTCTGGAAACCAAAGTTCACCCTCTGAGGATAGTGGAGGAGTGAACGTATGTGTGGCTGTGTGCGAACGTGTGTGTGACAAGTGTCCCAAGTGTCTGGGTTTGATGAGTCTCCTGTGTGACAAGAGCACCCCGAGGCTATGTGTGACAAGAGCATCCCCAGCGTGTGACAACGTCCCGAGTGTGTGTGTGACAAGAACATCCCGAGTGTGTGACAAGAACATCTTGAGAGTGTGAGACAGGAGCATCCCGAGTGTGTGATAAGAGTATCCTGAGTGTGCGTGTGATAAGAACATCCCATGTGTGTGACAAGAGTATCCCGTGTGTGTGACAAGAGTATCCCATGTGCGTGACAAGAGTATCCTGAGTGTGCGTGTGACAAGAACATCCCATGTGTGTGACAAGAGTATCCTGAGTGCATGTGACAAGAACATCCCGTGTGCGTGACAAGAGTATCCTGAGTGTGCGTGTGACAAGAACATCC